>APFE031349507.1:0-30653 GCA_000404065.3 Pinus taeda
CACTTTTTTGAAGGAGAGGGGCATGTTGGGTCCATATAATACTAGTGATTACCCCATTACTATTGTAGTTGTACCCCCTTATTAATATTGTTGTGCCCCTATTGTCCCCATATTGTTATTACTGTGCCCCATAGAATCCCTCTATTGTTATTTTTGTGGCTTTATATTATTATTGTTAGGTCGGCTGGGTTATATTGTGACTCCTTAGACTCCTATATTAGAAAGGAGGTTTTGTCATTTGAATCATCCAAGAATTGTTCATTTATGTAATGTAAAGGAGGTTGCCCCCTCAAAGAGGCTGAATTCTAAGGCGTTGATCTATCTTTCCTATCTTTTCCAACATCAGGCCCTGGTCTCCTTTCTCCCTCCCTGGGATTATGATTTGAGATCAAGGCACTACTGCTGCCCCCCAAAAACACAGTGTTTGCTCTTTCATGCAACTGCTAGTGTGATACTTTGATTTGGAAAAGTTGATATTGGTTTAGATTCAATTTCTTAGATCATTTCATGTCCTTTTACCATAGTTCGCTCGCATGCTTTTCTGTTCATAAAGTATTGTTCAGCATTTTCTGTTTGTAGGTCAGAAATTAGGACAAGATAGACAAAATTTTGTTTTCTAGTTCTTTCTTTGGTCAGTTTTGATAAGTAAATGCGCAGATCTCTTGTAGGACATCCCATCTCATCATCCCTCCATAAAACAACTAGCACCAACTCACTTCTCATCGATTTCCCAGCTTATTCTCAACATTTCGCCAATCTGCCCTAATTTCCGGGTTTTTTCCCATAAAGCTGCTTTCTTGCCCTTTGAACAAATCCAACCATCATGTTCATCCTTGATCTTCTTTTACAAGTTCTAAACACCTCAACACCTTCATCTAGCCTTCATTTCCCTTTTCCCATCATTTTTCCACGTTCAAAACTCCAAAAACATCTTTCGGCCTCCTGTTGTAGATCCTCTGGTAGATCCCCTACAGCCTCCTGTAGAATTCCTTGTGAGTGATTTTTCGAAGTCTGATCACTATGGAAGTCTCCAGAAGGGTACTAGGGACTTCTTAGGACCTCTCCACATCTTACTAACCCTCTGCAAAAGCCAACTCCACCTTCCTTCGCCACCAAACCTCTGCATAATCACAACCAAATAAATCACAAACATAATAATTTCACATAAAAATACTCAAAAGCACAAAAAGATGATTTCTTCTCATTTCTTTTCAAAAGTAGCTTGAATAAATGCAATTTACCTTTTCAGTAGTCAATGGCACTCATTTCATTAGTTTCCATCTCTTTTATTGCAGAAGTAGGGTTAGTGGGTAAACTAGGGTTTGCTAAGGTTTGTGTTCCATTTCAGTTTTCATTATCTCTACAAGTAGAATAGCCCCTGTAGAGTTAGTTTCATTTCATCACAGTTAAAGCTTCTTCTGAGAACTTATGGAAGTTAGCTTAGTCTCCCAGCAAACTTGCACCAGCTGATCAAGTGACAGCCTGCAGTAAGAGCTAGTACTTGTGCATACAGCACCATCGCTTCCAATTTTGTTACAAACTACCAGGTTTATAAAAGTAAAGTAGGAAGCCCCATGAGTTGCAGCATTTTTGCTGCAATACTGGTGCTCACCAAATTCTTTCAAAGATGCAGAGAAATGGAAGTCTTCTTCCTTATCGGATCAGATTCAAAGCAATCCAGACCCCTACATTGTGGATCAAATGAAGCTACCACCAGCCATGGAAGTTAATCTTCCAAAGGTAAATTCCCTCTTCACAACCCTTGAATCCAAGGTAGTTATCTAGAGATTTAATGGCTTCCAGCCAAAATCAGAAGCATTACACCAATGGGTTTTTTCCTCTTGAACACCCAACTATGACATGTATTTATGTTCCAAAGATTTCTTCATTGTTCAATTTGATACATACAAAGATTTTGAGTATGCTCTAAATGAAGGGTCATGGTTTTGGGGTAGCGCTGGGCTCTTCATTACTCCATGGTTTTCAGAGTTCGATACAACAAATATGGTAGTATCAACTATGTCGGTATGGGTGAAACTTCCAAACCTCCCTCGTCCTTTTTTGGCACCATCAAGTTCTATAGGTAATTGGAAACAGTTTAGGAAAGTTTAAAAAGATGGACTACGAAATAACAGAGAAAGGTATTTTTACTTTTACTAAAATATGTGTGGTGATAGACCTTAGCAAAGGTCTACCAGATCACATTATTTTGAAACACAAAAATCTTCAATGGTCCCAAGTTCTTGACTATGAGAATATGACATTCAGACGTTGAAATTTATTTCAAATGTGAAACTTGCAGAGCACATGTCCATAGGAAAAAAAGAACCAAAAAATAAAAGGCACATAAGCCAAAAGGATGGTAGTTTACAGATCCACCCATTGTTGAAGAAGAAGAAGAAGAAATCGAGGAGAATCTATCCAAAGATGAAGGAGGCTTACAGGATAAGAGTAAAGCAGATGTGGACAATTAGGTAAAACAGGGTAACCAAGCAGGGGAGGATAATGTGGAAAGGTCTGAAAGTGTCATGAAAAATCAGATGGGCATTGTCTCAAAAGAGACTCGGGTTTTTGATGGGTTCGGGGGCACAAAACAAGCACATGTATCTGAGAGTTCTAACTCTAACAAAGAACATTCACCATCATCATTAGGAAGAGATCTGGATTTGGTTCTTGTTGAACCAAACTTGGAGGGTTGGAAGAAAGTGCACAAAAGGAAAGGAAAAAAAGAGAAGTTAAATGATTGTATTTATTCTTAGCCTTGTATGTTTCCTTCATTAGTGTTAGTTTTTTCTCATAGCATCAAACAAGTGTTCTAGTCTCGATTTGCGTCAGAGGCTGAGGAACACAAGATCTCCAAAACCCAAAAATGGTTTCAAGAGAAAACACCTAGAGACCACTCAATTAAGTTAATTGATCAATAATTTAAAAAAAAATGCCCAAATCTAAGTTAAGAAAATTGATTAATTAACAACGATTAATTGAAAAAGTTCAAGAAAGCTCTAGACACTGACACGAATCAAGTCTAAGATGATATTAGTCATTGATAATGATTTAATCATGGTCGTTGGCGATCCAACTAGATATTATAAGAGTAGATCGATGGGATGGAGATAGAGACATCAAGCAACAGTTGTGAGACACATGGAGAGCGAGTTCCTTGGCAGATCGAGCTATCCAGTTGCAGGGATTCAAAAGGAAAAAGAGTTAAAACCAAAGAAGGAGAATATCAATGATTGAGGGAGCAGTAGAAGAGTTTTACGGCAGAGGTTTCTAGCAGCAGATCAACAATAGCAGGGAGGTTGAATATTTCTGTAGAAAGGGCCCATAACCTGTGTGAGTGGCCAGAAACCCAATTCGAAGTGTCAAAAAGGAGGTTGATTCAATTGTTGGAGGTCGGGATATCACCCGAAAGGCAGAGCAACTTCTTTCCTGGAGGCTGAGTTTTCTCAATGGGGTTTGAGCAGGTCAAAGGGAGGACAAGATTATTTACAGAAGGGAGAAAATTTCTCCAAATTCTTTTTCTAGTAGGTTTGCCGAAGAATTGCCAGTTTGGCATCCAGATTATTGTACTCATATTTTACTGCTACATAATAATAAAATTAAACCCTCATTTGCTGCACCAGTTTTCCCTTGGGGTTTTTTCCAAGGACTATTGTCCAAAAATTATTGTGTCTATTTTATTATGTGTGTGCATCTATTTTCTCAGTTCCAACAATTTTATTTAGCTTCTGTTAGCACTCCGTAGTTTTCCTAGGCTGAAAAGGTAACCACAAACCACTTTTAAAACTAGGATCTAGCCCTTCCAGCTTCAGAGAGGGCTCTCTCTGTATGATTTTTATTTGATTTTTAGACCTTAGGCTAGGTATAAAGTTCAAAGATAGGTTTTTATAATTATGATTGCAAAGTGAAAGAAAAATCCATTAGGCATGGAGTCATAACAATTTTCAGTAATAAATCACAAGTAAACAGATTCGCTGAAACAGGGTGAGGTAGGTAAACTCCTAGATCTCATGAATTATGTGTGTTATGGATAAGATGAATATAAGGTGAGGATAAATTAAATATAAAGCATACACATATGAATTTTATATGTAATTTTCAAAAGGAGAACATTCAGATTGTTTAAACAAGTTGGAGCAGAGTACTGTAAGTAAATTCAGCTCGTAATCTTCTTGTAACAATCAAGAAAGAAACATTCATGTGATAACTTGAAAGAAGAAACATTTTACAAAAAGAGAAACATCACCATTTATCTGACATAAGAATCGTGAAACAATACCACCTTTGTATTTCTGATTTGATTACTTCAAATAAAAAATTCCACAGTTTACAATTGAATAAAGATCTTATTTTCTCCACAATCAACCCTTTCTAATTCTTCTTACAAAATACTTATAGAGTCTATCTTGAACTAATTCTAACTTAAAATAAAATTTATTACAAAATAATATCTTCCAAAAGATGTAGATATTTCAAAAATAGAACTAAATGATAGCAATCCTAGACTAATTCAAATGTTTTGTTCACACTTTGAGGAGTGTTGTTGATGATTGTAGCTATATTTTTGCTTCTTCTGTTTCACTGCTCCTAATCTGTAGGATTTTTGTTTGATTTTACTCAACGAGCTCCAACAGTTTATCCCATCTCTCTTCACTAGGAATAGAGAAATTTACCATATTTCGAAATCTTTCATCCACTTTTGTGTATGTTTGAAAAGTTGGTTTATTGAGAAACAAATGATGGATTTCATGTTGATTGAAGAGGTCATATTGTAGGTCTTCCATGAAAGCTTATCCATTTATTATTCCTTTCACTTTGGCGAATTTGGATGTATCTGCAACTATATTACACAACTAGTCCCTGTAGTTCTCTAATGGAATCAATTTTCCATTAGAAGCTCTCAAAGGTGGAAGCCCTTTCTCCTGCAACAAATTAAATTTTCCTTTAAATCTCTTTACTTGTAGTTCTAGGCCTTTGCACTTGTTTTCAAGTTGTATCATCAGGATTTTCCTTGTTAAAAATTCTTTCACTTCCATGATTGTGTCGGTTCTGTCTTGAATTTGAAGTTCTTTGAGCTCATCTTTAGTCTTGGAGTTCAGTGTCTTGATAATTCTATCTGCTTCTATGGGCCTGTGTTCGATTTCAACCCTTGTTTGCTCAACTGTTGATATGACATTTTGTACTAGTTCCTCCTGCTCAAATATCATATGGAATTATGACCTCAACTCTGTGATATTTGCAATAATATTATGCCATATGATTTGCTTATCCTCTGCCAACATTTGTGTTGTTAATGATTGATTTTCATACTTTCCAAGTTGTTGAGTAAGCTTGCATTTTTCTGGACTCCTGCTAAATATGCATTGTCAGCTTTCAGCTTATTTTCCTCCATTCTTTTCAATAATGTTAACAATCTTTCATTTTCTTGGCTAGTCAATGATAAATCTCCCAAAGATTTCACTAACTTTTCAGAGGAATCTACAGTGGTTGATCCTGTTACTTATGTTGAGGTTGTTGCTACTATTTGTTGTGCTAATGTACTTGAAGTTACCAACAGTGCCTTTTCTTTCAAAAGTGCTTCCATGTCTGTCTCCATTTTCTGAATTTGAATGTTCTCTTCAACTATCAACTTGAACAAATTTTCTTTCTCTACCTGCAGCTAAGTGATTTCTTTGGTCTATGGGTGCTCTGTGGGTGCTCTGTGGTTGAAAGCTTGAGTTGCTTTCTCGAAGCTTGAATATCAACATTATTATTTTTAATCATGTCGTCAAATGCTTTGATGTCACTAGGATCGTATCCTAGTTTAATCACCAAAGCTTCAAGAGCTTTGGTTTTGGTGTGTTTGGCCAAGGATGACATTCGCTCCACCATTAGTTGTAATGCATTTTGTTCAAAGAGGCCTGCAACTTAGATGTTTCCATGGGTGAACTTGTTAATGTTGAGTATATCATTTCAACAACCTGTTTATGCAAGTCAATCTGATCGAGTGCATGAATCTTCTTGGTATCAAAAGAAAAGGCATAGGCTTTGTAGTCTTCTACACCTTTAGGGACTGGAAATGTGGGTTCTAAGAGGGCTAATTGGAACTGTCCCTTCTCTGTGTCAAGTGCAGACAACAATCTGTGATGAGTAGTAGAAGTTTGCTTCCAAAATTCTGAGTACGTTTTAGCCTTTAATGCTTCGTTCTTCTTCTTAATCTCTTTATATCTGGAAAACATGTTCTGTTGCATTACAATCTGGGATGTAGAAGATATAGGTGACTATGTTGTCTCTTCAATGTGTGAGAATGAAGTGGTGGGAAGATACATTAAAACAACTGTAGCTTACTCTTGTGAGCCCTTTTCTTCTGATGATTCCTCTTGAGTATTTGTCTGAGTATCATTTTCAGTATCAAGCTTAGTATTTACCTTAGGATTTGTCTTCTTTCTTCTCTTGAAAACATGAAATTCTGCAGCTTGAGACCCTAAATCTATAGGAGACATACTTTCCCTTGATCTCTTAGCTTCTTTGTCCATTGAAATAGGAGTTTGTAGAGATGTCTGACTGACAATTTGCTCTTTAACCTCTTGTAGTGTATTCTTTGTCCACTCCTCTTAATTGGTATATTACTCTATTTCTGGTCTAGGTGTATGTGCATAAGGTGTGGTCCTCTTTTCAACCCTTAATTTTGAAATTATCCCTAATGGATCATAAGACCATGTAAAACTTAGCTTGAACTTCATTTTCTTTTGTAAATCATCTGCCTCCTTTCTTGTTGCTCTAGTGTTCACGATGTAAGGACCAATGTGTGCCTTCAGTTTAAACTATGCCTTATGCTTTCTTGACACAAAATGTTGGTCATCCATATTCAACATTTGCCTGATATATTCCAAGGCAAAAATTCTTACTAGTACAAAAAACAGCAACATGTAGGGAGGGAATTCACATCCATAGATTCGAATTTTGAAATAATTCTGGTAAAGATACCAGTCTCCAACCTTGGCTTGTTCTATAAGATGTAAAACTATTTTGATTTCTGGTGAAATCCTTGTTATAACATTGTTGCTAAGAAGACATAAGGATACATGCAAAAATTGATCTACAAAATTACTAAATGAATATTCCTTTGAATTCTTCCTCACCAAAGAAGTCTAGTGAATCACTAATAGTGGTCTTCCTTGTACATCCACCTTTTGCAACTGAAATTTGAACATGTATGCTTGATAGAACAACATCAAATATACAAGGACTGACTTGTGCTTAAATGCACCTTCAATAGTGTTCTTCATAAACTGATCATGAATAACATTTGATAAATATTGACTATAGTTGAAAATGACTGATGGCTTCTGACCAGTTGAGAACACTGACAAAAATCCTAACACTACTTCATCTACCCTTTGATCTGTGGGATAACCTAATAGGCAAGTAACCATGGAAATAATTTGTCTTGACATTTCAAGCAAAAATAGAAGCAGGATATGGGGGATTAGTTCTGGGTAACTCATAATTTTCAAGCCAAAAAGACAAAAACACATGGGCTCATTGAGAGAAAGTAAGCTTCTTGTATATATTCCATGAGTGAATCAGTGGAAGATGGATGTAAAGGAGCTTGAGGATTAATCTGAAGAGCTTGGAAAATAGCTTCCTGTGTAATTGCGAATAAGGTTTCATTATTTTGGGCAATTACAACCTTCTAGCTAGGGAGATACCTGAGATGACACCATGTAACAAATTCTTGGAAGACATGAGTTTGAGGAAAAATGAATTGAGCTAAGAATGACTCCCAGATACTCAACTCAACACTGTTATCTAAAAAAAAAAATACTTGCCCAGCTATGAAGCTCATACAAGTCAAACTCACATTGGGTTTCTGCTATTGTGTACTGAGTGTCATAGGAAGCTCATCTAAGTTATAAACTGGAGGTAATACAGGACTTTCAACAACCATTTTCACCTTTCCTTTATGAGACAACATCTTTGACTGTAATGCAGGCTATGTGAATGGTGTTACCACACTGTGTTTGGTTGATGATAGAAAGGAGAATGTTGTTGCAAAGAGCGATGGTGCACTTGAAAACCTTAGAGTCAAAACCTACATAGATAAAATGAAAGGGAAAAAGGAACTAATGTAGGGTGATGTGGGCCTTTTCAAAGCGAGAGCGGGGTGATTAACGAAAACATTACCGTTTTTGGAGCGTTTATTAGAAGAGTTAAACTTTGGTGGGAGTTATCAATGACCAACATCCATATGACTGTTGGCAGGAAGATTCAATGGGAAACGATAACATGACATGGACAAATGAGGGCATAGCAGGTGGCGTGGGCTGAATGGAGTGGGAGCAGGAGTGGGAAGGCAGTTTTTTTTTTTGGGGGGGCGGGGGGGGGGGTTATGGGGGTAAGTGGTGTTGGTGGATGGGGCCCTGAACTCATCATGACACATGGTTTTGGACGGTTTCCACAAATCCACATTTCGGACACCCCCTTGTTCACCTTCGAAAGTGCAGCGGGGGGGGGCAACATTGTCCTCCATCGTTGATCCAGGGGGGATGATCTCGTCTATCCAATTACATCAGTGTTTTATCAAAAGGCGACAAAACATCAAATATCCCTTTATTTGCAACTTTAATAATAATAAAATTATAATTAGTAAAAATTAAGCATAATAAACAAAATAAAGCGGCATGTTAACTAGCGCGCCCTTTTCGGGGTTTTTATTTTTTATTTTATCTTTATCCCTTTTATTCATTCTTTTTCTGTTTTTATTATTTTTCTTTTTTTTCTTTTCTTTTCTTTTCTTTTTCTATTTTTTCATTTTTAGAAGGATAAAAAAAACAAAAGTAAAAAATAAGTTATAACATCCCTTGGGATAAATAGCTAGATAATCATACCCTGAACACTATATTTATCGGGCCCTAATAGTGGCTCCGATGGGTATGGCATCCCCCCTGTGAGGTGTCAAAAACACTGTAGACTAGTAGACTTATCCATTGGGCACTTATTTAACTCTTAACCAACTAAAACTAACTTGATTGACTAAAACTCTATTACATATGGCAGCAACTCATTAGAAACTCAGGGCCTTCACTCCGGGCTTCAATTTCTGATGGCAACCACCCACACCTGTAGTGTTTGAAAAATAAAATGGTATATACAATGATGCTTTTGAAACCAGTGGATTTTAGGTAAAATTATGTTTGAGTAACTAGCCATTGATATGCCCTCTAGCAAGTGATTCCACGATTAGATCCTTCAACAAAAATGCATTATTCCCACTAAAAGCTTCAATCTTGTAAGACCCCTTCCACAAACTATCAAAATTTCCATGTTTTCCCTTTTCCTCATTTCTGGCGTCCCATTTTAACACAAGGTCATCAAGCTGAAAATCATCATCTTTCACCCTCCTGTCATGAATCCTTTTGATCTTATCCTAGATTAGTTGAGTGTTGTTGTAAACTTCTTCTCTAGTTTGTTGCAATTGTATCATTTGATTTATCTTTCTTTGTACATCATTCGGTTCTATTTTTGCTTCTTGCAATAATCTCAACACTGGAACCCCAAGGGAAGTACAAAAAACAACATCCACTCCATAAACCAATTGGAAAGGTGACATTCCAATAGATTTTTTAGTACTTATCATGTCTGCCCATAAAGCATTGATCAATTTCTTATGCCATGACTTATTGTTCTCACGTAACAACTTTTTAATGATACTGACTAAAATTTTGTTAGAAGACTCTGCTAAGCCATTTCCTTGTGGATAATAGGCAATAGAATGTCCAAGCACTATATGATACTTATTGCAAAAATCAATCATCTTTTAGATTTAAATGCAGCAGCATTATCAGTGATGATCTTATGAGGACAACCGAACCTAGAAAGAACATTACCTTCCATGAATTGGATAATTATTGAGTCTGTGGCCTGCTTAGTTGGAACTGCTTCTATCCATTTGGTGAAGTAATTTGTGGCTGTTAGAATTCACTTTTGTTGAGTTGAATAACTTGGATGAATCTCCCCAATGAATTCCAATCCCCACTGCTGAAAAGGTATCTCTACTGAAATAGGCTTCAAAGGAAAAGGTAAGAGTTTCTTCTTCCCCTCAAAGATCTAACGTTGATGACAAGTAGAAACCCTTTTGTGCACATCAGCAAACAAAGTATGTCAGTAGAAACCAGCTCTCAAGATTTTGTTTGTTGTAGTCTTCCAGAAAAGATGGTCTCCACAATCACCTTTATGAAACTCTTCCCTTGTCTTATCTGCATCATCCTCTTGTAAACAATTTAGCAATATTCCTCTTGTATCTTTCCAATACAAATATTGATCTATAATACAGAACTTAACAACCTTTAATTTAAGAAACCTTGCCTTTGTTTTAGTCAAACTAGGTGGAGCTTGTAAATGTTGCAGAACATAGATGATATATGTATACCAAGGGGAAGAAATAAACCTTTCTGATACCAGTTGGACTACTTCTTCATTGCCTTGAGCAGCAATGAAATTGATATCCAATGCATGCAAATTTGATTCAGCCATCAATTTGGCTAATCCCTTACCCTTAATAAGTTTTGTGGGCGTAATTTCAATATCATATTCCAAAAAATCAGTTATCCAATTACCTCTCTTCCCTTTTGGATCATTTTGAGTAAGGATATTTTTTACCACTGCATTGGGAACAAAAGCAATTATGTGAGAATGCAATGTATACACTCTGAAATCCTTCAAGGCTTTTACTAAGGCAAAAGCTTGCTTCTCCATTATATTATAGTTTAAAGTTGCATATCTTAATCCTCTACTAAAAAAAATCTATAGGTTGTTCATGTCCCTCCTTGTTTTTATGCATTAGCATTGCCGCAATAGTATGCTCTGAAGCAAAGGAAAAGATAATGAAATCCTTAGTATAATCAGGGCTAGCCAAAACAGGAGCATGAGTCAATGCTGACTTTACCTCACTGAATGACCTTTTTGCTTCAACATTCCATTTTATTTCACTGTCTTTACTTAACATTTTAGTGATAGCTCTCAAAATTTAGCCAAATTTGGAATAAACCTCCTTAGAAAATTAATCCAGTCAATAAAACAGTGCACTTCCTTTTTGTTCCTCGGGGGATCAATTTTCATGATTGCCTCAATTATGTTTGGGTCAATTCTTATGCCATCCTTTGAAATTATGTGACCTAACAGCTTTCCTTCTTCCATTCCAAAAAGGGACTTTTTTGGATTCAAAGAGATATCAAATTTCCTGTAGTTCTTGAAAACAATCTTCAAATGATATAAATGATCTTCATCGGTTTTAGAAAACATAGTAATGTCACCGAGATATATCACAATAAACCTGTCTTTTTCATCTGCAAAAGAAATATCCATTGCACTTTGAAAAGTTGCCCCTGCATTCATAAGCCCAAAAGGAATTTTTACATACATGAACGTTCCCCATGGTGTTGTGAAGGTTGTTTTGTCCTGGTCATTTGGATGCACTAAAATCTGGTTGTAACCAGAGAAACCATAAAGTAATGAAATTTTGTTAGAACCAACTACCCTCTACAATATGTGATCCATCTTTGGCAAGGGGTAATTGTCCTTGAGAGAAACCTTATTAAGGTTTCAAAATTCAACACATAACCTTATATCTCCAGTCTTCTTCCTCACTAGTACTAGATTTGACAACCACTTAGAAAATCTCAAAGGGACAATAATCTTCGCATCAAAAAGATGTCTTACCTCTTTCTCAATTATGGGCAGCAAAACAAGGTTCACTCTCCTTAGATTTTTCTTGAAAGGTTTCTGATCTTCTTTGATATGAATGGTATGTTGAATAATACTTGTGCCATAGGCCTTCAAGTCCTCATATCCCCATGCAAAAACATCAAAGTACTTTTTCAACAGATCAATGTATTTTTGTTTCTCCTCTGGAGGTAGAGACTTAGAAAATTTTACAATTTTTGGTTTATCTTCAGTCCCAATATTACAGTCTTCCACATCAGACCCAGTGGTTTGAATCTTAGGCTTATGTGCCACATCATTGAAATCAAACAATTCTTCCAATGGAACTAAACCTTTCAGAATAACATTGTCTTTCAGTTGCAAAACTTCAAGATCTAATTCATGCTCATTATTGTCTTCTCTAATTTGATTGAAGTCAATTTTATTTGTATCATAGTCAGCCTCACTACCCCCATCAATATGCAAATTAACAAATTCTTCCTTCAGTCTAATTGTTTGTCATTGTCAAACACTTGCCAGTACCATATGTTATCAGGGAGAACATGCTTGTGTTTTACCTCAATCTCATATTTATTATTTGGGTGGAAAGGAATCTTACATGTACTTGTTGAGGTAGCCAATGCATCAGCAAACACATTCTGATTTCTAGGAATCAAAGACAATTGATACTCTGGAAAGCACTGCAAAAAATTTAAAGCAACATTCTTGTATGCCCTCAACCTCGGGTGTTTGGTCGAATACTCACCTTTAATTTGATTAGTGATGAGTTTTGAATCTCCATGGACTGAAATCCTTTTGGCTCATGATTCTTTCTAACCCCAAAATAAGTGCCTCATATTCGGCAACATTGTTGGTACATTGGAAGGCAAGCTTGTAGGAATACTTCTTTGACCTGCCTAATTTTGTGTCTAAGATCCATACACCAGCCCCGACTCCTTCCTTGCTGACAGCCCCATCAAAATCCATATGCCAAAGGCCTTCATCATTATCATTTTCTATTTTGGCCTTTAATCTTCACATCCCTTGTTCTTTCTGATTCACTTTCCATGTCTTGAATTTCTTTCTTCCAAAGATATGTCATTATATAAAATGAAAGAATCCATATCTGAATGTACAGAATAAAGTGGGTAATTATTGGGTTTGTCCTGACTACTTACCATATATTTCATTAGAGTCTTTGTGCACAATCTCCTTTGTTGCCCGAAAATAGGAATAGTTGTATATGTCATATCCATTTCCAATGTGCTTTGCAACTTTGCTCCCCATGATCTTGACAAGAGAATTCCATATTTTGGAGGGATATTAGCCACAACAACATCCATCACTATACTTTTTGTTGGGATTTGGGAAAGGGTCACACACAAATCTTTGATCAAACCTAAACATCTTACCCTGCTTGAATCAAGAGAGAAGATGTCTTTATATGGTCTGGTTATATCTAATCTGAGTTTCTCCATAATCACTTTTGGCATGAGATTATGTGAAGCACCCAAATCCAACATGGCATTGTGCAAAATGAATCACGAATGTTAAGACTAACATAAAATGGTGGCACATTACCATCTTGTGAATTTCCCTCAACTTCTACTCCAAACAGCAATCTAGGCTGGTCATCACTTATATTTATAGTATTTGTTCCTTCTCCTATCTTTAGTGCCTTTATAACTTGACTTCTATATACATCCTTTTTCATTAATTCAGTTAATGGAATATAAATTTTAACCTTTGACAACTCATTTTCAAGGTTAAAAGAAGGTTGAGGCTTTTCTACCTCTTTCACATTTGTATCTTGCCATTGAGGGGCTACCTTTGGAGAATCAACCTTTGTTTGACTTGTAGAAGGTGTATTAGTTTGGAACTTTTTAGGAGGATTTTCCGCAGTTTTTTTATTTCTCAGATTATATTGTTTATGCACTTCCATAATGGCATTTTGATAGCCCTTTTTATAATCCTCTGATTTTGTAGGCATCACATCTTTTTGTGATAACAAGAACAAATCTTGTTCCTCTTTGGTCAAGAAAACATTGTCTGTTTCTCTTTCACCAAAAATATTGATCTGATTCTCTTCTAGCTCTTCTGTTGTCTCATTTTCTTCTTCAGCATAATTTTCCTAAAAAGGAGGTCTAATTTATTGTTGATCTATTGGGTTTCTTGGTTCTCTTTACTTGATTTAGGGTTCTTGTCTTCTGAAATTTGGATTCCTGGTCTGAGGACCCCCTTGTGGTTCTTTTGGTGCAACTCTATCTGTCAAAGTCATTCTCTCCATCATTCTCTCCATAGTTTTAACCAAAGTGCCCAGTTTAACATCTGATGATGAAGGCGGCTCTTATTTAATAGTCACTCTCTTCTCAGACCTCAACTTAGCTTTCTTGGCCAACAAATTGTCTTCTACACTAACAACATTCCTTTGCATCTCCTCTAAAGTAGTTTGATTTCTTTCTCTCAACTGATAGGCCATGTCGGCGTCAAAACCATCTAGACATCAAAGTAAGGCCAACCCTGGTGGGGGATTTATTTCTGCTGGAAGAGAATTATAAAGGTTGTTGAATCTATTTGAATAATATTGAACTGACTCTCCCGGAACTCTCCTTAAACTTTCATATTATGCAAGAATCTGAAGTGGATTCTTTTTAACCTCCTAATGAGAAAGAAAAACTTGATGAAATTGTTGTAAATTAGCAATACTGCCTACTACCAATCCCCTATACCATTTTCTCACTTCACTTGTCAAACTTTGAGTAAACAACCTTACTTAAACACCATCATCATCAACCTCTTCTAGGTCTGGAAAATCATTCATCTTATCAATGCGTTGTTGAGTTGTAGTGGGCCCAATGCCATCGAATTGGGGTATACGTTGTGCATAATTCATTGGCATAGAATTTAGTGGTTGTTGTAGAACCAAAGGGGCATGACGTGCTGCCACGATTGGAATATGAGAGGTAGATGAAATTGTAGTCGTGGTTGATGCTGGAGGTGGAAAAGGTGTTGAGGTTGTGATCTGTTGAGTTGTTATAAAAGGAGTATGGATAACAGATGTAAGAGGGACAGTAGAAAAAGGAGGAATCAAAGGGGAGGTCAACGATGGAGTAGAAGAAGAAATGATAGTCTGTTGAATTATGAATGGTTTTTTAGCAGCCTGATTCAACTAAGTTACCAAATTTTCAAGATTTCCAAACTGTTGTAAGATGTCTTTATCAGATTCTAGAATAACAGGCTTTTGTGCTAAGATGCATGGTTTTAATTTGGTTTCATCAATGATTGTTTTAGGGACAAGGATTTATGTTTTGGTTCTGAAAAGGTTATGTTTGAAAGGCAAATCAAACTCAATATCCTCGACTGTTAGAAGGCTTTCTGGGAGTGAGTGGGATCTCGACAGAGGACTACTGCTTGCTTGACTTTCTTCAAGGTTATTTTTCCTAATCAACCTCTCAAGATCATTCACAACTTTAGGAGGATTAGGATCTGGATGCGATCTTGTGTAATCTTTCTGGAAGCTAGATTTTCAAGAGAGCTTGTCACAACTGGGTAAAAACACAACTTCTGGGTGAAAATTTTAGCCTAATGATTTCTAGCTCACTGTCACCCACAGGAAATAGGTTTAAGCCTTTTAAAACAATGTTTACCAGGGAAGGTTTAGCTTTTATGTTCCCCAGTATGGTCGCCAGAACGTTAGTACTCTATAGTTTTTCTAAGTTGAAAGGAAACTGTAGAGGTAACCACAAACCACTTTTAAAGTTGGGATCTAGCCCTTCTAGCTTCAGAGAAGGCTCTCTTTGTATGATTTTTATTTTCCTTCTAGATTTTAGGCTAGGTATAAAGGTCAAAGATAAGTTTTTATAGTTGTTATTGCAAAGTGAAAGAAAAATCCATTGGGCATGGAGTCATAACTATTTTCAGTAATAAATCACAAATAGATAGAGAAGTTGAAACAGGGCGAGGTAGGAAAACTCCTTGATCTCATGAATTATGTGTGGTATGGATAAGATGAATATAAGGTGAGTATCAATTAAATATAAAGCATACACAGATGAATTTTATATTTAATTTTCAGAAGGAGAACATTCAAATTGTTTAAACAAGTCGGAGCAGAGTAAGGTAAGTAAATTCAACTCATAATCTTCCTGTAACAATCAAGAAAGAAACATTCATGTGATAACTTGAAAGAAGAAACATTTTACAAAGAGCGAAACATCACCATTTATCTTACACAAGAACCCTGAAACAACACTGCCTCTGTATTTTTTATTTGATTACTTCAAATGAAAAATTCCACAGTTTACGATTGAATAAAAATCTTCTTTTCACCACAATCAACCCTTTCTAATTCTTTTTAGAAAATACTTGTAGAGTCTGTCTCGAACTAATTCGAACTTCAAATAAAAATTATTACAAAATAATAACTACCACAAGATGTAGATATTTCAAAAATAGAACTAAATGATAGCAATCCTGGACTAATTCGGATGTTTTGTTCACACTTTGAGGAGTGTTGTTGATGATTGTAGCTATATTTTTGTTTCTTCTGTTTGACTGCTCCTAATTTGTAGGATTTCTGTTTGATTTTAAGCAACGATCTCCAACAGTTTATCCAATCTCTCTTCACTAAGACTAGAGAAATTTACCATATTTCGAAATCTTTCATCCACTTTTGTGTATGTTTGAAAGGTTGGTTTCTTGAGAAACAGAGGATGGATTGCATGCTGAATGAAGAGGTCATATTATAGGCCTTCCGTGAAATCTTCTCCATTTATTATTCCTTTCACTTTGGCGAATTTGGATGTAGCTGCAGCTATATTACACAACTAGTCCTGGTAGTTCTCTAATGGAATCAATTTGCCATTAGAAGCTCTCAAAGGTGGAAGCCCTTTCTCCTGTAACAAATTAAATTTTCTATTAAATCTCTTTACTTGTAGTTCTAACTCTTTGCACTTGTTTTCAAGTTGTATCATCGGGCTCTTTTTTGTTAGAACTCCTTTCACTTCCATGATTGTGCATGTCATGTCTTGAATTTGAAGTTCTTCAAGCTCGTCCTTAGTCTTGGAGTTCAGCATCTTAATAATTTTGTGTGCTTTTGCGAGCCTGTGTTTGATTTCAAGCTTTGTTTGTTCCATTGTTGCTTTAACATTCTATACTAGTTCCTCCCGCTCAAATATAATCCAGAATGATCACCACAACTCTATGATATTTGCATTAATATTAGGCCATATGCTTTGCTTAGCCTCTGCCAACATTTATGTTGTTAATGGTTGATTTTCATACTTTCTAAGTTGTTGAGTAAGTTTGAATTTTTTCTGCACTTCTACTAAATATGCATTGTCAACTTTGATCTTATTTTCCTCCATTCTTTTCAATAATGCTAACAATCTTTCATTTTCTTGGCTGGTCAATGATAAATCTCCCAGAGTTTTCACTAAATTTTCAGAGGAGTCTGTAGTGGTTGACCATGTTACTTTTGTTGAGGTTGTTGTTATTGTTTGTTGTGTTGATATACTTGTATTTACCAACGGTTCCTTTTCTTTCAAAAGTTGTAATGTTCCAAACTTAAATAAACAGTGATATGCAAAGGAAAAACGATTTACAACACATAAATTTTAAACAATCAACAAATGCTCATAAAAACTCCAGAAGTAAGAACCAGTGAAGCCATTTTATTAATCAATGGAGCAAGTACAACAGTATGGAGGAATGAACTTGGGCTTGCCTCAATGGCAAGCATGACACAACCCAGGTGATAATACAATGATCTCAAATGTTGGAAATGACTGCTCCTTTAATGCTTTGCACTATGCAGAAAACTACGTTGTTGGCTGGAAAGGGATTACACGAAACTCCACCTCTAATGCTCAGAAAATGTTGCAAATTTAACCTCAAGCTCCTTGACCAAAACCCACAAAAACCCAAAAAGTATTTGGCCTATCTCCAAGCCAAAGTCGAACCCACAAAATCATGTGAATTCCCCAATTAACTAGCAATTCGCCCTATTGTAAGAATTAGGATTTCAAGCCCAAATAACATCTAGAAAATTCTAGAATTTTAACCACAAACTCCTCTCAGAAAACCCAGAAAAACCCATGAAGGAATTTGGCTAGTTTCGATTTTTGAAATTCTACCCCTTTGAGCCCAGCATCAGTTGCAACTGCAAAACTCAACCTACTGGAATCTTCCTGTAAATCCTCCCAGAAATGGAACCAAAGTGTTGGGCTGACCTCTGCTATCAATCCCCTGACTTCCGGGATGGGCTTCCGGCCTATGGCACATTTTCCTAAGCTCCACGAAATTGTTGGATTGCCCCTTCTGTGTTGTCCCCAAGCTCAGTAATTCGAATTGCTAGGATGTTGGCTCCAAAACTCACAAGAAAGGTTGGACCTTTGTTGCTCTCCCAATCCTCTAACTCTCCCGGCAAATTCTTGATCATTGATAGCTCCAAACTCCTCCTGCGTATTCTCCAACTAGCTAGAAATACGCACTCCTTGTTGTCACTGAATGGTAGCGTTGTAACACACTTCCGGAACCCCTGAAATACTTATGGAACTGCCTCTCTGAGGCAGGCATGGATGGTCCCCCAAAGTAGAGGTTGAATCTCCCGCTTAAGAGATTCGTGGCTAAACAATCAGTTGACTCAGCGAAATAGCAAATCGAAGAGTCAAGTAATTTTGATTGCAAGGTGTAAGAATGAATCCAAATGAGAGCTCCCTCCTCCTTTTATCTTTGTGGGTCTTCCTTGCCTCGTGTGGGTCCCCCCATCTAGCACTTTGAATTCCCTTCAAACTATTTAAATGGCCTAGTTCGAATTCCCATGTGGGTGGCCCCCACCTTCCACTAGCAACCAAATTAAGTCGAATTTCCTCCTAAGTCCCTAAGTCGAAAACGTTGGGTTCTTTCCCTTAGCCAAAATTGTGCAAAAATGTGTGGAAACACCCTGATACAAATGTGTTTGAGAAGGGACATGATAGCCCTCCCCTCCCAAATGTTGCTTTCCCTCAAGCAACCTCAAAGTTGGGTGTTCCAAAATGTGCTCACCCTCCCAAGTGGCATCCTCATCCGGCAAGCTCCTCCAATGCACCAAAAATCGCTTGTCCTCAAGGAATCCCTGAGCAAGCATCCTCTCTAACTGTTGCTTCACACTATCACTGTAAAATGTGCCAGGGTCCCAGATGTGCCACTAGATCGTGCCTGACCTCTACACTATCTTGATATAAAGAATCCTTCAATACCAGGATCCCAGGCAATCCTGTCCAACATGAAGCTCCCCTCACTCCACTCACTATCCTGCCCTATGAAAGTACCAAAAGTCCCCTACTCCATCAGTGACTCTCTAAAGCCCAATGGAATATCTGTAGGATCTCCCCCTGCAGTAGTCGATGCATCCCTAAAGGTTATTGAGTTGTGTAGAGCTGTGATGCCCCAATTCCCTGCTAGTCCCAAAGTGGTGCCACCATATTGACATTGCGCTACTCTGACTATGTCATACTCCCCATCGTGTGCAGTCAATATCCTCCTCTCTTGGAACTCAATGGTGGAATACTAAAAGAGGCGAGACACATCCTGCCTAGGCATCTCCATGGAACCAATGCCTACACATCCAAATCTAACTCTGAAATTGTGCAGCAATAGAGAATGTTTGCCTCCCCATATGATAAAACCCTCTGTGAACCCCCATGTGTCATCCCAAGAGAGAACTATATCACTCTCTACCACGACTCCGTTCATCACTAATGATCTATCGATCAACTGAATCCCTGCATCCCATAGCCATACCTACTGCGACATAGCCTTGTCAACTAATGGAATCCCTCTGGCCCTCGTCTCTAGTCCTTGCATGTGATCACTATATAGGCTCCATATATCGTGGGCTAATCTGATGCATGTTAATCTGGCTTGTGCCTGCCACTATGTAGTACTGATGATCGCTGGAAGCCACGTGTGCCAAAGAGCTACCCCCTAAATGCAACCAAAATATGGGTATTTGATACTCGTAATTGACTCAAGGTATGTGGATCCCTCCTGTCCCTGCCAACCATCTCCCCTGGGTCTGTCATCCGCCCTCTCGATAATGTACCAATATAAGATCTAAAACCCAGACACATACTGGGAAACTACCTCAGTCGTAACTGTTATCCTCTGCTCATGCTCGGTTTGGACATGCCCTCAGAAAAGAGTGCTACATGTCTCCCTCGAGACTAGCTCCCTAGATGTAGGCTCGATGATGAATGATATGCCACCCCTGCAGATGATCACCTTATTCCCCAACTTGTGGCTATCAATTGACGCACCAATCCAATGGCACTACCGAAAAGTCTCCCCCCTAGTGCGTTGAGTGTCACCCAAATATCTCAGGTGAGCTCCTCGTCCCCCACTGCTCATGCCTCGAGTGCAGGAAGTCGACAGCAAAATTGACTGCACCCGGGAGGGATGTAGAAGATGGTCAAGTGTGCAAGTCCCTATGGATAACATCAAGTATCGCTCATTTGTGTCCCCATTGATCCTAGGTGAACTATGCCCAAAGGTATGCCCAGTATTTCCATCCAAGGGTCTCCCTAAAGGCAACACTCCAAGACCTCGATGTGTAGTAATATACACCCCAACATACCACCGATCATCCCAGTACTCTTGGACATGCCTGTTATGAAACCAGCTCAAGAAAAGA
Source organism: Pinus taeda (assembly GCA_000404065.3). NCBI lineage: Eukaryota > Viridiplantae > Streptophyta > Pinopsida > Pinales > Pinaceae > Pinus > Pinus taeda. The sequence continues at coordinate 20,357 of APFE031349507.1, forward strand.
TAGAAAAGATAGATCAACGACTTAGAATTCAGCCTCTTCGAGGGGGCAACCTCCTTTACATTACATAAATGAACAATTCTTTGGATGATTCAAATGACAAAACCTCCTTTCTATATATAGGAGTCTAAGGAGTCACAATATAACCCAGCCGACCTAACAATAATAATATAAAGCCACAAAAATAACAATAGAGGGATTCTATGGGGCACAGTAATAACAATATGGGGGCAATAGGGGCACAACAATATAAATAAGGGGGTAATCACTAGTATTATATATGCCTCGGGAATGTGAGAGCTCCAAGATCGAATGTGTAGAATGAGCTTTGGGGTGTTCATTAAATAGATTTGGTAGATTCAAGGTTTATGACGTGCATGCCAAGAATATAGGAAAAAGTGACAAGTGGCAGGAAATTTCTAAAAATGACTTGAGTGTAACTCCCATTGCTAAAAATAGATCCTTATTTTTTAGGGATGTTTTTTTCTTTTTTTTCCTTTTTTGGGAAAGGGTGCCATGCATGCATGGAGAAATTATGCAATTCTGGAGGGAACTGGGCAACTTGTTGGCACATGCATTGGGAAACAACTAAGGGAATGCTTCTACGCAATTCCTGGGCTGAGTGGCTGGGTATGACTCTCATGCTCTGTGCAATTTCTCTGCTCAACTGGGTGTGTGCAATTTCTATGTCGAAGCTCACTGTCAGGATGCTCTACACAATTTTTGAGAGCAAGGTTGACTGTTGGTCTACTCTGCACAATTCTTGGGAGAAAGGCAGGTTGTTGGGCTACCCTGTGCAATTCCTAAGAGAAAGGCAGGCTACCTTCTAGGAATACGCAGTTTTCCAAGATAGTGCAAGAACCAAATGTAAACCAAGTCATGGAGGTTATCTTGTGGTTAGTCAACAAAGCAAGTAAGCGAACACAAGCTGCAAAGTGAAAGAGAAGCTTGAATGAAACACAAGTACCTGAGCAGTGCAAGACAATCTACTAAGATTTTGAGTAGGGAGGCTCCAAAACAAAGTGAAGGCAAAATTTTGGAGGGTGGTTGTAGCCTCTACAACACCCCTGTTTTGTTTTATTTTGTTTCTTTAATTTCTAAAATCAATTAATTGACTGGGAAATAACATCCTCATTATGGAACAACTCCTTAGTAGATCTTAGTTTGAGACTAATGGCAACAATTCCCGAGTTTTCTAGTCAAGGAAACCCCTCTGATGGGAATATTGATCCTTTTCCTTCTTTTGGAAATGTTGGTGCTCCTTACATGGCAACATTGTCCCTTCCCAGATTTACCATTGGTTTACCAATTTGGTTATTTTCAAACTACTTGGTTTCAAATGTCAAAATTGTTTCTCAACCAAGTAGTCCTTCACCTGAAAAAGTTGATGCTAATGTTGACCCTTTGTCTTCTTCTCGATCATCTTCCTCTTCATATGGTGAAAGCATCAAATTTAGTAACTTGGTGGATAAGAAGAAGAAGAAGAAAATGAAGATTAAGAATAAGAAAAATAAGCAAGGGAGCAACCAAGAAACCGTTGCTACCAACGCAACTACTATGGAGAAACCCTCCAATCAGCCCCGCAAAGTTAAATTCCCTTGTAAATTATGTAAGGGTGATCACCTTCTTAGATATTTTGCTAGTATTCCCAAGGTATTAGAAGTGTGGTATAAAGGTTCACATCAACCTTTGTTGTCATCTTATGGAGATCATGTTGGTGACAAACCACCAACTAATGATCATAAGGTTCATGTAAAAAATAGTAAAGTTAATTTTCCCTATAATTTATGTGAAGGGAATCATCCTATTCACCTTTGTCCTTATATGGATGAAGTCTCAAAAGTGTTGGAAAACCTTACAGCTTCTCAACCTCGTCTTTTGGTTGGTTATGGAAAGCTTTACCCCAATACTCCACTAGTTGATGAAGTGATTGATCATAATCCATCTCCAGTCAATCCCACTCTCTCTAAACATGAATCCCATGAGTTTTTTCTTGACCAATATTTGGATGAGAAAATGGTTGACTTGATTCCACCTTCAGTCGATCATACTTTTCCATTAGAGAGTGAGTCTCATACCGCTCAGGTTCTTCTTGTTTCTTAAGATTCCAATGCATAGGGGGTTAGTTCTCCCATTCCCATGGCACAAGGGAGAACTCCTCCCATTCCCATGGAACAGGGGAGCATTTATCCCATTCACATAGCACAAGGTGGCATTTCTCTCATTCCCACGACACCTCCTCCAAGTAGTTTGGTCACTTCCTTTGATTGGAGTCAACTGGAAGGATATCTTCATCCTCCTTACATTCCCTTCCAGATCATAGTACAAGCTTATAATATGCCCATACATGGCACATTCATACACGAAGGCACATCTGTTAGTATTCTATCCTCAACTACTTGGAAAGCTTTAGGATTTCCACAGCTTGTTCCTATTACCCAGAATTTATTGGCCTTTAAAAAAGGAACCAGTCAACCATTAGGGATCCTTCCTCATTTTCCTATTACTTTGGGAAGAAAATTTGACTATATCGATTTGATGGTAGTCCAAGGCCCTTTGGATTTTAATTTACTCCTTGGGCGTGACTATGTTTATTTCATGGGAGCTCTTATCTCTTCACTTTTTCGTCTAATGTGTTTCCCCCATGAAGGAAGGATCGTAACCATTGACAAACTTTCATTTATTGGTCCTAATTTAACTCCCAATCAACCAACTTCCCTAAATGGTACTTATATGCAAGTGGTATCTCCCTCACCACAGATTAATTATGTGGCAACCTATTCCATGCCCGCGTCTATTGATGATCTAGTAGGTGATCTAGTGCATCATTTACTAGGGGCATTCGAGCCTGATCTTTCCCTTGGATCAATTTATATGTATCCCTTTCATAGCATTTTTCTTCGAGAACCTCTTGGAAGCCATGGCTTCCTTGAGGTCATGAACAAGGTCCCCTGAGCAGAGTTCAAGCTCGTTAAAAAATTAAACAAGGTCCCCAAAACAAATTTCATTTTCTTATGTCAAACTCGTTAAAAAATGAAACGAAGTCTCATGAGAATAGTTCTTTTCCTGTGTCAAGCTCGTTAAAAAATGGAACATATTCCCCTTCAATTTGAGTCTTTGATTAGATCTCTTAAATTCCTAGTTGATTCTTTCACTTGATCTCGTAAATGAACCTTCATTCCATCCACGTATTAGTAACCAATAGTCTACGTAGGTGAATGAAATGAATATTGGGGGGCATGTCCTTAGAATTAATTCATTATGCAAGGGGCATGCAACTTACTTCAAGCATAGTTTTTCTCTGTCTCAAGCTTATGTAAAAATGAAACCACTCTCAAGCATAGTTTCCACGTGTTTCAAGCTTGTGTAAAAATGAAATATTCTCATCCTATCCCTCGTAATTACCATTTTTATCAATCTGTTTTTGCAATATGATCCTTGGTTTTCTCATTCCATCGTCACCATCTGCTTGGCTGATCATACGCTTTCACTTGGTTGTTTTACCCTTTCTTGAGGAATTGTTGTGATATGTGATCTTATTAGCCAGCCTCTTGACCTTTGCGTGGTTTTACATGTTTTGAGAAGTTCGATCATGACTGAAACTAGTTGCTACACTTTATACCACTTGTTCCTCTGGGAGGAAACTTCTTTCAACTCTTTTCAGACTCCATAAACATGAAAATATTGTTGATCACTTGTCTTTTCGAACTCGTTAAAGTAAATGAAGAGACGTCTAATCAATATAAGTTTAACCCTTTTCCGAACTGAGATAGACTAATTACAAAAAAGGAATACCTTAGTAAAACATGGCTAAGAGGTTCTCCTAAGTATTTTTTCTACCTTTTCAGACTCAAGAGACTATCTACTAAAAGGATGTAGAATTTTAATGTAGATTCAAAACTACTCATGTAATGTACTAAAACATAAGACTCAAATCTACTCTACTCATCTACGGAAGCAAATTCATGATTGAGAACACATATCAAAAACACACATCATGATTTAACACACATACACAAAGATTTATCTGGGGGAAAGCAACTGCTCAAAATCCCTTCCTATTTGTATTGCATTAATCAAATAATTTGGATGAATACAATATGCTTGCTCAAGCTTGAGCACAACCTACACCTTTACCTTCTATCCTCTATCTAACCGACTGAATTTGACCAAAAATTAGCTAATTTCACTCCCTCCAAGCTCTTATTTCCTTGTGATATTTATTGAGGAATTACCCCCTATTATTTAGGAAATTCCTCAATCTCGATTGCACAATTCCATTAGGCCCTTCTCTGACTACATGCACCACTTGTACAACTTGGAATAGTTTACAAATGATAGTACACTGCCCTTGAACTCCAATCTCAACTGGGTAACTTGAATTTCATGCATGCATGAGTTAATTTAGGTTGATTGATCAGTTAATTGGTTAAACATTGAAGTTACACTCCACTGTTAGACCTCCCACTATTTCCTCCAATAGTTGGAACTAGTTTAACTGACCATAACTCAATTTAACTGAATTAAATTGTTACAACTGAAATTAACTCAACCTAGGCTCCTAAAATTTAAGAATCAATGTACGCAACTCAAGTTCATGCCACAAACTTGAATTAACTAAGATAAATGAGTGATAACAACTATATCACCTTAGTTAACTCATTCAAGTTGTCTTTTGATGTGGAATTTTGAATTTCTCCTAATTTAATCAAGGGAAAATTAAATTAGGAATTTCTTGTTGCATTTTCAACAAAGGAATCTTTGGAGTTTTCTTTTTTGCCTCCTTTTCAAACTCTCTAAACATGAAAAAGGAGCTGAGTTAGACCTTTGTTGGACTCGTAAAAGCATCAAATAATGATGGACTTGTCGAACATGATGGGACCGAACCACTACTTCTTAGGGTTTGTTAAAAATACTTGGAGTCATTCATTCGTAGGATGAAATTACATATCAAGCATATGTTATCCTCCTTATCCTTGTTAAACAATAAAGAGGTATTGGCTAGAAATGGTTGGGGAAATTGAGAAAATGGGATACTCCACCTATTAATGGCAGCGAGTCGCTCTTGAAGACAACACTCTTTCGCTTCATCTTTGTGATATTTGGGTTGGGAAATATACTTGTCTTTTGGTTCATCACACCATTTCACCCTCCATTTTCGGTTTTGGGTCAATGTTGCCAACTCTATTCAGTGTCGCCGATGTGTTCAAGAGAAGTCATTCAGTTGATATCTGCTACGATACTCTTAAGCCTACATTCCATGGTTTTCATTCCTGAACTAGTTCTAACTCATTTTGTCTCAAATCATGATACCTGTTTCGTGTCATTGATGGGGGATATATCAAGGCCCTCTTGCGACGGGTCACTTCTTGTCAACATCAGATCGATATCTAGGAAGTTGACTTAATTCTTCATTTAGTACCTTTGGGATTGCATACATAAATTGCAAGTTTCCTCGCTCTCCAAGACAAGTTTACATCATTGGCCTTCGACCGATAGATTCTGTGTGGTTTTCGACTTCAACTCATTCATTCACACCATACAAATTGTATTGATGTACCTTGAGAGCCACTAACATCATTGGTGGTTTCTCTCGCATCTGTTAATGGCTTACATCATTGACCGATAATCATATGGTGTTTGTCATGTTCGACTTGAGCTCCTTTATTCACATGGTTAGACTCGTACATTGGATGATTGAGTGAACAAGATAGAAGACCCTGGATCTAGTTCCATCCATACGGGATGCATTTTCAGGATTAATGCAAGATTACAAAGCATGATGGCTATAATCATATAGTCATTCAATCATGGATCCACACTTTTTCATTCATGGACACAATTTTTTATTATTGTACATGTAATGTTAGCTTATGTGTTGAGCATAGGTATACCTCCCTTAGAAAAGATATCATGATGAAAATGTATTGTAACATATGATGATCCCAACCAATTACTCTTGATCTAAATTTTTCATAAGGTAAAGCACTTCATTTATCAGCCATTGTTTTTGACTTTTCACTTTAGGGGGCAATCTATCATAAGACATTTTGTCGCATCTAGTCAATAGGCCTACAAACTAGATCAGTCAACATCCGTTAACACCTTATCATCATCCCTACACAAGGCCCTTAGCATGACTCTTCCAAATCCCTAAGTTTATGGGTTTGTCTACTTCAAATAATTTCTTTTAAGGCCTAATGCACCCTGGCCCTTTAGATACCCGTGTTCAGCAACATGTTTCTCCATTTTGCACCATGGCTAATCAACAATAGGTTGTCCCCTATTACGGGTGCACTAATTCTAGAAATTTGGGGAAAATAAGAATAATCATGAAGCTTCCTCTTCCATAATCTTCAAGGAGTTGTTTCAACCATTTACCTTGGATAAGAACTTTGAATCCTATCTGATCCTACCTTGGAAATTTCACCTCTTATCCCTTGAGCTCATCCTCACATCAAGAGTGGATCTCAAGTCTATATTGGTAAATGGATAATAATTCCTAAACTACCACACTCTCCTATAAATTTACAACCATCTACAACATCAAGGTTGGATTTTTGAGATTGATCATGGCCTCATGTTGCTGCCTTGAATCTAAGAGAATCATCATCTTCATGCATTAGAGTGACATTGAGGTGTGCTTTGTAATAAGGAAGGACAAGTCAACTTGGAGAGATCTCTACAAGATTAGCTACTATTCTTGGTTTTAAACTCTCTCCTATTCCTATTAATACAAAAAGTATATCATTTTCCTATATGTTTTATGTTATGTTTACATTCATATATTTCAATGCTTTGTTGATCCATTCAATGAATAGAGTAATTGGATAATCTTATACAGATGTCATAGATCTTTGGCTTGTTATGATTGTATCTGCATGTTCTAATTATAGGAATTGGAGCAACAATTGGAGATATAAGCCAAGAGGAGAGTAAATTTTGCGACAGATTCCAAGTAAGCCTCTTTCCATTTTTCAATTTATCTAAGGGAAACTTTATATTCTTTGCTTTATGTTGTTCTATACCAGTCCACTAGGTCTAGGGAAGATACTTCTATCTGTAGCCGTAAATTATGTATACATTGTTAAAGGTTGGAGCCTTCAGTAAGGGAGTCAAAGCTTCCTTATAGTGGTAGCTGGTTAATTTTCTTAGGGGATAGGATTTCCCTCCGGTAGGAGCTGGTAAATGAGATCAAGGGGTTGCAACTCCCTTCTAGTGGGTGTTGGAGAACGAGATAAGGTTGTAGCCTTCTGCAGGTGGGTCCCGGCGTACTGGTAATATTCTACCCGAGTACAAGATTGTAAAATGTATATTTTTTTTATTTAATAAGAAATAAGACATAGACGATAGTAATGGTGGTTTTCTCCCACATTGGGTTTCCACCTAGAATCCTAGTGTTCATGTGTGTTGATGATCTATTTTCTCTTTACTGCTCATGATTTCTACTTAATGAATTAATAATGAAGTAATTATGCACTGGTTAAAGATGAACAATTGATAGAATATATGAAAAGTTATTTAACTGGATATATGTTGTTTTCTTTCACTGAAGTCGCATACATACATTGGTTGTATGAATGGCAGTAGTGTATAGAAATCAGAATTTGAAACTAAAAGCTAAAGTGAGATTAAAATAATGATTCCCCCCCCCGCTCCCCCTCATTATTTTTCCCAACAATTGGTATCAGAGAAGGTCCCTCAAAAGAAGTTTGATCGCTTAAAAGGAGATCCATCAAGATGAGTAGTCAAGAATGAGTTTTCTATTCAGCCACCCTTGTTTAATGGAACTAACTTTGTATTTTGGAAGTCATATGAGAGCATTTTTTGCAGGCGCTTGGAGCTAATGTATGGGCAATTGTTAAAGGTGGATATCAATACCCAACCTCCATCCCCATAGATGATGTAGGGAACAAATGTTATGAGACCAATGCAAGGGAAGTCAATGCTATCTTGGGAAGCTTGGCTGAATCTGAACTTTTGAAAGTCATGTAGTTGAACACCGCAAAGGCAATATGGGATAAGCTTATCCAAATTTATGAAGGTGACACCAAGGTAAAAAGTGTTAAACTTCAAACATTTAGAATTTAGTATGAGACCATTAAAATGTCTAATGATGAAAGTATTGCAAGCTTTTCCTTAGAGTAGACGAGATTGTTAACTCAATGAAAAATATTGGTGATGAAATAAAGGATGCTACTGTTGTTGAACTTTTTTTGCGATCACTAACTCCAAAGTTCATTTCAAAAGTCTCTGCCATTGAACAAATGCAAGATTTGAAGAGTCTCACTATTGAACAACTCCATGGGATCCTAACATATTTTGAGATGAGAAAAGGGCATCCATTAGATATGAGAGAAGCAGCCTTCAAATCCACATATAAAGGGAAAGAAAAGTAAGAGCCTAAGGAAACAGGTTACATTTCAGATGAAGAAGAAGCAAATTTTGTGAAGAAACTCCAAATAGGAACTGACAACTTCAAAGGTAAGCTTCCTTTTAAATGTTTTGCATGTGGAAGAGTAGGTAACTATGCTGCTAAATTTCCTTATAAAGAAAATCATGAGAAATAAAAGAATGTATCCAAAGAGGAATGTTAAAAGAAACTTTGATAGCAAGCAAATTTTTATACTCACAAAGATAGTGAATTTTCTTCCAATAATAAGGATGATGAATCAGATCAGGATTGTCCATTATTTATGTCATTCGAAGAACAATATATAGATGAATCTAATAATGTCTTTATGGATTCTCTAGAAGAAAGTGATAATGAAAATTCTTTCAATAATGAGGATGATGAATTAGATCAAAATTATTCGCTACATGTGGATCTTAAAGATCAATCAATTAGGGAATCAGATAGTTGTGAAAAGGATGATATAATGAAAACATTAAATGAAATTGATAGACTCAGGAATGAAAACAAAGAACTTGAAGTAAAAGAAAGTAGTATGGTTAAGGAAATAATCATGTTAAGAATGAAATTAGAAGTAACCAATAGAAGAACATAAGGCTTTGAAAAACAACTTCAAGAAAAGGAAAATCATTGTGAAAAATTAGAAGCTGAAGTTGTGACTCTAAGGGAAGATTATGAGAAAATAAACAATTGTGTAAGGGCATTTGAATCTCTAGAGAAGATTATTAATGAACAACACTCTCCTCTAATCAGGACAAGCATTGGATACAATCACATGGCTTCACATACATAATGTGATGACAAAAACTAGCATAATGTTGTTCAAAGGAGAATTGGATCAAGTCATGCATCTAAAAGGAAATCTCCCATATCAAAGTCAAGACCAATCCTTAAGCATAAAGGATAGTTTCATGGATATTGTTTCTCTTGTAACTCATTTGGGCATAAGGCCACTGATTGCAGGTCAAGTATTTGGAATGGAAGCAAAAGATGGGATAATTTCCAGCACATAATCAGAAATTGCAAGAAGATTTGGAGGAAGAAGGAACATCATCCAGAGACATAAGGAATATTTCCCCTACTAACATAGTTACCGATCAAACGAGAACTATTACCTCGAAATGGGTACTCGAGCCCAAAATTCCCAAAAAAACATGAAAAACAACCCAAAAATAAGAAGTGTTGATTCTGCATCACCATTTTTTTTCGAAGTAATTTTTCAATATTTTTTAAAAATAACAGTGAAAAACAATATTTATTGGGTGCAAAAGACACCTTGAAATCGAAAAGTGTTGATGCTACAATAATGTTTGTTTGTTTGTTTGTTTGTTTGTTTTTTTGTTTTGTTTTGTTTTGTTTTGTTTGTTTGTTTGTTTGTTTTTTTGTTTTGTTTTGTTTTGTTTTTTTGTTTTGTTTTGTTTTTTTTTTTGTTTTGTTTTGTTTTTTGTTTTTTGTTTTTTGTTTTGTTTTTTGTTTTTTGTTTTGTTTTGTTTTGTTTTTTTTTGTTTTTTTCAACAATTTTTAATAATGATGTTAAAAATAAAATATCGTAACTTTGAAAAACTTTAAATTTCCAATTATTTTCAAGCATGACATTAACGATAAAATATCAGTCTTTGGACGGCCTTGAAATTCCAACGATTTTTAAGCATGACATAAAATTTAAAATATCGTTTCTTTGAAAAACCTTAAAATTCCAATAATTTTCAAGCATGGTGCTAAAAATATATATTTATAATTGTTTTCAACCATAACATTAAAGATAAATTATAACGACTTAGAAAAACATTAAAATATTGACAATTTTTGAACCATGGAATTAAAACCAAAGATTATGACTATAAAACAATCTTAAATTTTCAAAATATTTCAAGCACGACCTTATGG
>APFE031349507.1:32153-74615 GCA_000404065.3 Pinus taeda
TTTTTATTTTTATGTTTACTAACATGTTTTATGTTTTATTGCTAAAATGTTTTTGTTTTTTTTGCTTTTTGTTTTTTGTTTTTCCTCTATATTTTATGTTTTATTACTAACATATTTTTATTTTTGTCATGTTTGTTTGTTTGTTGTTTTTTTTTAAAACATGAAAATCACCAACAATTAAAAAATTTATCCACTTAATTCATTAGAAAATTTAAACAAAAAGGGTTGATGTTCATCAGCACTTGTCAAAATCAAAATGAAAATCACTAACAAAAAAAAAATTGTTCACACTTGATACATAAAAAAATTTAAATTGTAAAAATAAGCACTCTAAAAAAATGTGTTGATGCTACATCAACACTTTTAAACTTAGCATGAAGATCACTAACATTTAAAAAAATTGTTCATACTTGATACATAAAAAAATTTAAAGTGGAAAAATATGCTCCAAAAAAAAGGTGTATTTTGAATCACCATTTTTCAAAATCGAGTGATTTTTTGCTACCTCCAAAAAATGGGCACTAGGTCATTTTCTTGTTTGATCGGTAACTATGTTTACTACAGTCCATTACTCTTAAAGTATACTTCTAACAGTGATTGCAGAAGTGAATGTGAGGCACATAGCCTCATGGAGAATGAGTGATGATTATCAAGTCCACATTATCACTGGTGTGTGATCTTAGGGGGAACTATGCATATGTAAATGATGATTCCCTATCTTGTTTTTATATTTTGGTAATTTTTATATTACTAACACTGCTTTTGATGAAGTTACAGGAAACAGGGACATATATGTCATGTTCAGGGGAAGACGTTGTTATGAAAAATCAGCATTTTATTTTTTGTATGCATATCACATAAAGGAAAGACCCATATGTACGCGATTTTTGATCTAGAGAGTTGCGTATATACGCAAGCCTCTCAACTATGAAAGAGGAATGGCACATATTCAAGGGGAGATTCTCATATGCTTCCATCAGTTATTATTGGCTTTCTGGTTTTGATATTAGTTTGTTGCAGACTATTGGTGATGCCTATATGATGCTTTGTTGCAAGTCTTATGTTATTGTTGCTAATAAAATGGTTCTTTGATGCGCTTTCTAATTGATGAGTTAGATATGATCATTGGTAATGATGAATAGTTGGCACGGGTCCAGGGGGAGCATCTACTATAATAGTACATTGTTGGCATTATGGTTTCTTTAGCATTACTTGCTCAATGATGGTGTTTGTGATGAATCCATGGTTTACTTAATGTTTGTTGACATAGATATGTTGTTGTCATTATGTCACCATTGATGCATGGGCTACATGTGATAAACATATGGATGATTCCTATATATTGCTTATTTTTGGTAAAGGTGTGGTTAAAGCTTGAAGATATGTATATTGAAGATGTGATGCTCTATGGCTTGTGATGACTGAAGGTTCTCTTTGTTTGCATACATTTTGATGATGCATGTATATATTACATATATGCTACATATGATTATGTATATGTTGCTTGAGGATTGTGGCTATTCTTATGTGTGAAGAGAGCATGTTGATCTTGACGATATGAGATCATGGAGATCAGTTACCAACAGGGCTTGATTGCATAATCTTATGGTACGATTGGTTAATGATGATGAGTTCATGATTTACTCACTATTGTTGGAATCTCTCATTGATGAGAAGCTATATACATATTGTTATCTCTATTACATGGGTTATCATTGATGGATGAATTGCAGATAGTGATCTTATGGATAATTACCTGAGTTGCATTTTGGTGAAGTTGTTTATGGTGTGATAATTCTACTTGATACACTTGATGAAGTATATGCTATGGTCATTATTGATGTTGAAATTTCTCCTTGACTTTGATGGATGCATGGAGATAATATGATGGCATTGTGGTTCAAGAGATTGATATTGTTTCCTATGGATTATGGATCTTCCTATATATGGAAATAGCATGCTGACCTTGATGATATGAGGTCAAGGGGATGAGTTCTTGATATAAATTTACTGCACTATATTACGCTTCTATTACAGTTGCTTAGTGATGCTTAGAAGAATTGCATATTTAGTTACATGTTGATGATATTGGCGAGTTTGATACTACATTGTATTATCTTACATATTGATGATGAGGATGTTCATATTGTTGCCCATGTTGTTGCTATCAAAGGTTTATGTTGCAGATTCCTATATGGTGAATGATGGTTGTTGATGACTATTATGGTCTTGCTACCTCATGATTGAGGTACCTGGTTTTGGTTATAAATTCCATATTTGTCTCTTGATGTAAAAGTCATGTGAAGTCCCATGTTGTAAATATTTGTAAAATTCAGTCATATATGGGCTATTAGGGTCAATTCATTTATCTATGTAATCCCATAATTTTGGGCAATTACTGTAATGTTCAGTCAAATATGTAACCCAATGTGTTGGGTGTGTTGGTGCATTAATATGACTATAAAAAGCAATCGCAATACCTACATTAATCATCAACCCAAGGTAATTATGTTTATTTCAAGAGTGTTAAGCATTGTCTATGTAAGTGAATTAAGAGGCTAATTCATAATGAAATAATTTAGAATTGTTGCAATGATTAGTATCTAATTCTAAAAGTTCGATCCAAAATAATTCTGAAAGAAATATTTAAAGTATTTTCAAATCTGCTTTAAACAATTATGCAAATAATTGACCTGGAATGCAAGTAAAAGGAATCACTCTTAGCAAATCTTAACTAATATAGACAATAATTCGTTAAGCATGAAGGAAAGCTACAACAAGTAACTATTCAAACATCTCACGGAAAGCAATCAACTGTAAGCTTAAGACCTCTGATAACACTATTTTAGAATGAACAACAATCAAATACTTAAACTAACCTAATCAATTCATTAAATATTAACACGTAGATGTAAAACATAGAAAGATATAGAATCTAGTTTGAATGACAAAATCAAATCGTAATAATCAATACTAGCAGCAATCGAGAGAATTCTAATTTCATGAACTAACAGTAATAAACAATTGTAAGAATAAACAGAAATAAATATGACACAATCAAAGCAATAAATCTCCTATTGACCGGGCCCAAAGCCTCCAGAAGTCACTATCGAAGGACACTCAGAATGTGATTATAGGTAAAACACAGTCTTCATCATTAAACTTGATAATATAGTTACAACGTCATAGTAATGAAAGTACTCTGTGTCAAAAATGAATAGTTATAATCTTCAATTTTCTAACTAGTTGTTCATTTCGCCTTTCAGCTTTAATAACCTAGGAAAGATAAAAGGATAAAAGAGAATCCTCAGGATCAGGAGATCTTGAGGATTTCACAACTGACAATTTGATTTCATCATAGAATAGAATTGGTTCTCCTGGTCTTCCGATGTCCTTCGTAATTGAGATGTTGTCCTTTTCGTTTCTTGGTCATTGTTGTTGTGTCATTTGAACAACAATCGTTTAATTCATGTTCTTGCATATAAAGATAGCAAAAGTTAGTTTTTCATGCCCAGATTTACCCAATTCATTAATGATCAGTTTGATCTAGCTTCTACAATTATTTCTTCTATATTTATTCCTAAAACGAAGATAAACACATAAAGGCAAATGATTATTAAGCTAATATGAGGATAAAACATACATTTTCCACAGTCCAACATACTCCCCTGCTTACTTTTTCGCATGTCCTCATGCAATAGGATGATTGAGGTGCAGTTGTGTCAAGGAATAAGTAGGATAAACTTCTTCCTTATATAGCCTAAAACCATTTTTCTATTTAAGGACTGCAAAACCTTGGTTTACATGGTAATCTGGCATTTTATAATCATTGTAATACTCATCGGGAGGGTACCAGATAATAGGACATATGTAGCGGCACCCTATCTAGTTAGGGCCCATGCTTAAGACCATATTGTTGTATCTGTGTAGGCGAGTAGAGACAACTTTGAAATTTCTATACCCAAATGGTTCTTTGTTCCTGACATTGTTAGTGGAAGCTTCCCGTCTTTGTCTTGCTGCCGACAAAGATTCCTCCTTAATTTCCTGAAAGCATTCCTTTCCTACCTGTATGATATCTATATGAAGTTGTCCTAATTGAGCCACGACTCTTGTTCATTTCATGAACTGTTTATGCTAGACAAAAAGATGTAGGGGTTTCGGGGGTTCACCCCTAACCCATAAATCTATACCATATTCCCTTTTTTGAGAAGTGTTATAGGCTTTAGCCCATTTAATCTAATTGGTAGAAAAAGAGAGAAAAGCTTGAAATTGAATATCCCCAATGAAGGAGCCAATATTACTATCCATTTCATCCTATGTTGGGAGCGAGATCTCCCAAGGGCAGTTCTGGGGCTAAAAGCCCATGTTTAAGTCAAGTTTTTGTAATATTATTGTAAAGACTCTGCATTTTATGGCCGTGGAGCACGAAGGTATTATGTGTCATAAAGGGTAATCTGCCCTTAGTTTTGTAAAGTAAAGTCGGCTATAAGAGATCTACCCATGGTCTGTGGACCATGGGATTGTATAAAAAGAGCTAAGCTCTAAGTAGTTAGTGGCATCAATCGATGGAAGAAGTAAGAGAGTCATAGATTTAGGGAAATAAGTCTAAGTCTTAGGTTGTAGCGTAGGCATAGGCTCTACAGATGAGTGTGCAGGGGCCAAGGGTAGAAGTTCACGGCTGAGTGAGCGGGCCCCTGCAGCGGTGTGCACAGGGTGAACAGAGTCTGTAACACTTGGAAGATATTAATAAAAGAAGTTATTTCACAATTTCTATGTAGTTTTTCTGTTGATGTGTTTTGATATCTTGTGTATGAATTTCCTTTGTTATGTTTCTATATTCCGCGAATGAATAAAGTTACATTGAATAATTGAACACAATTACAAATATCTGATTATGCGTTGATAAACTTAAGTATTTGACAAGATAAGAAAATCACTTAGGATAATTGAGGAATTTGCACAGCATGCTCCATGGCAGCGCGAAAGTACCTAAGCCCCAGGTTAGGTTTGTGTGAAGGCTGATCGTATACTTGCGTGAAGGTATTGAGAGCCGAAATAGAGGGTTTGTCTTACAAGCCTTGGAGTGAGATCACTTGCACCAAGGTAGGGATAGAAGAGATAAAATGACATCACAACCATCTCACGGTGCGGAAACTTGGTTCCAGCATCCCCCCATACTACTTCAGGTGAGACTTCGGTCTGCACTTTGCGGGCTACTGCCAAAAGGGCCAGCAGTGTAGGGATTTGTTTGGCTAACTAACGCTGACCTAAACTTGGGTCAAGCCCCCCTCAAGCCAAAAAATGGTTTCGTTTCCGGGACTAGAATTTGCATAAGAGATGTGTGATGTCATATCACTGGAATCCAACTAAGAAAGAGATTGGAGACTGGTTGGATAGAAAGATCCATGAATTCGCGGCACAGGAGAACAGAAACCCGTGACTGACAAAGGAGTAGTGGTTGGACTGATACTTGTATACAAAGATCCATGAGATCTTTTTCTACTCTTTCCCTATTGAGCTATACGAGAGGATCACGAAGCTAACAAATAGCCAAGGAAGGTGGAAACTTGATGGTCATATTGTGTGGACCCTAGAGCAAGTGTGAAGGTTGGAAGCATTAGAGGATAAGATCACCCGCGTTGTCGTTCACGTCATAGGAGGATTTGTGACTGAATTCGCGGTCGACACCTTAGTTAGCTATAGCAAGACAGAGTGATGCTTTTTCAAAGGAACGCGTGGTAAGTACGTAAAATCTTTAAATACTTGGATTAAAATGTTGTTGTGCAAAAAATGGGTTATTTAGCTACCTTGATGTTCGGGATTACGTGAAGTGGAAAAAATTATAGGAACGAAGGAAAAAAGGGTCCAGAGTATAGCCCCTTTATTTCACCTCTGAGACGAAGAAGGGATATCAAAGGTTTCTCCATAAAGTGTTATTCAGTTAATAAGACAAGGATTCCCGTGAATACCACCTCTGCCCACACCACCTCCGACTTCACCACCATCACCTCCAACTTCACCCGCACCACCTCCACCTCCACCGAGGTTCAATATGGCAAATACAGTGAAGTTTCCTTTGTTCAAAGGCTTAGGAAATGAGGACTCGGACCAATTCTGATTCGTTGTGCGGGCTATATGGGAAGCTCAAGATGTTACAGATGATCATACAAAGAACACGACATTGGTTTGTTCTCTACAAGATCGTGTGTTAACCTGGTATATTAAGTACTCTAACGATAACCTAAATGCTAGAGTAGCAGACATCCAGGCAACACTAAATAGGGAATTTAGCAGGCCTAAATCTGAGGTGCATTCGATTGTGGGATTTAAAGAGATCGCGATGCAACTAGGCGAGACTTCTTGGGAACTAGATCAGAGGTTGAAATGTATAATCCATGAAGCCAACATGAATTTAATAGATGGACAACATCGCGAGTGGTTTGTGGCTTCGCTACTACCACAATTAAGGAGTGCTCTGTCGCAATAGAAGATAACAACTCAGGCATAAGCCTTGGAGATTTCCATGAGACTACATGAGACTCCAACGCAAGATCCTAATCTAGGAGTTTAGTAGATCCATGCGCAGCTGAAGAATATGTGCCTTGAGATGCAAATTTTGAAGCAGGACAGGATGGTTCGGCTAGAGGTACGTGAGGAGGTATGGTGCTTGAGATGCAAGAATCAGGGTCAAGACAAAGACCATTGCCTAGTCTTTGTAAATTACATTGTAGGAGGAGGACTGATGCCTTTAAAGCTAAATCTCAAGCATAACCTAGCATGGGGCCTGCATTATGGTGCGCTATCTGTCAGGGAGTCAAAAAACATGCCACAAATAACTGTCACTTTCTACAAAAGTATGTACAAGCACCACAACAACTGTTCTGCAACTTTTGTAGGTTGGTAGGACATGATGAGCATACTTGCAGGAGCTATGAATTGATGATGGATAGAACTCTCGCCTACAGGGTTCAGGCCAAAACATGGCCCCTTGACTAGAATGCAGGGATGGCACAGATAGGATTTCAAGGGCACGGACGAGGCTGAGGTGGAGGAGGACCTGGTAGAAGTCGAGGACAGTTGATTCGCTACAATTGCGAAGGACCATGTTGAAAAATGGCAACAAGAAATGCTTAAAAAAACACTACTTTTCAAACTTTTGGGTACCAATGTTGGATTGAGCATCAGGGAATGAAAAATGAAAGTGCTATTTTAAAATAACATTCTATTTTTAGCAGTTCATTATGGATTCCTATTTTAGTCAGTCCTTGGACTAGAAATAGGAAGTAAAATTCGAATTTGATATTAACAACAGTTTGTAAATTAATTAATTCATTCATATTGAGTTAATTAGTTAAGGAAAAACAAACTTGAATTCTATGTGAGGACATGCAATAGTTTATCTATTAATTGAGGAATTTATCCATCAGTTAAAGAGATAAGGATGAGTTCTAATTTGAGTTGTAATTAGTTGGCTCAGTTAACTGAGTCAAGTCCAGTTATAATTTATTTAAACAATTTGTTTAAATTAAGTAAGTTCAGTTAGTTAATGCATGCTTGCATATAATTTCCGCACTTCAGATAACTAAAGATTCTCTCATGAATAACTCATGCATGTCAATTCAGACAGAGACCCAATTGAGATCAAAGAAGGGACAGTGTACTATCAGTTGGATGAATATTTTTCCTATAAAGGAAGCTCATCCATGATGAGGATTTATCTCCTTTAGGACTGTGTAGTTGGATCAGAGGTTAGTGAGTGTGTGAAGAGGCCAATTCACACAAGTGGCTACACTAGACCCCAATAAGAATTGCGCAAAGAAATAGGAGGCTTGGAGGGCAGACCAGAGGTTAGATAGAGGCCTTTGACTGTCTATGATCAATAGAGGTGTTACAGAGAGAGAAGGATAGATTTTGAGCTGATTCTTTTTGTAATACTGACTATATTTCCACTTGTATGATAATACAAAGTTAGGGTTTTAGGCTGAGGCTTTCCTCAGGTAAATTCTTCTGTGTTATGTGTGATTGATTTCTCCATATCAGTTATATGTGTTCTTATTGATGTTGCCCATGTTCAATTAAGCTTCTGCTAAATTGGTTGTAGAAGTAGATCAAGTATTTTTTCTTTAGTCTATTGCATTATCAGGTGATCTACAAGTGGGAATTTCTACATGGTATTAGAGCTAGCTGATTTGTAGGAAAATTCTATAGACCAAGACACTATGCCCACGATTGCACTAATCCAACGTGTCCGTCATGCAAGTATTGCATGTTGTTTGATCATGAAATGGAAGATTATCCTATGCTGATAGCTAGGATACGTGACAAAGGGGTGCTACCACCTCCGCCGACTCAGAACCTGCATATGATGAGGGTTGAGCCACACAAGGAAGATCCAAACGTGAATATAGTGCTCAAGAGTGGGATCGCGACAGGAGATGACAAGGGGAAACATCTAGAAGATAGTACATGGGTTCACAAAGCCCCAGAAAAAGAAGTTGAGTTTTATTTGGGACGCGCTCATGAAGCCTTCATGGAAGCTAAGAAGAGCTTAGTTGAGGCCTCCACCTCAGGAAGCAACGATAAGCCTGAGTCGGAGATGGACCCTTCTATGCTCACAACTTTCTTGGAACTTGTATGAAGTTACTGCTTGAAAGTAAGGTTCTGAAAGGATTACAAGAACTCATCAATAGATGCACTGGGACCGCGCCAGGTGAGCCATGCATAGTACAAAAAATTGGCAAGCATCAAATGAGGACGGGACGGGAAATGAGACTGACTGCACAGATAAGAGAGTATGAAATGGATCATGTCATTTTGGACCTAGGGTCAGATGCAAATGTCCTACCAAAGAAGACTTGGGAGCGAATGGGGAGATTTTCACTACAATGGTCTCTGATTCAGCTAAGGATGGTGAATCATCATAAAATCATCCCCATGCGGCGGCTGCAAGGGGTGACCATGGATATTGAGGGAGCGAGCGCGCTGGCGGATTTTGAAGTAATAAAGATAATGGATGACAACAATCCCTACCCTATGCTCCTGGGAATAAACTAGGCTACTAATATGAAAAGGGTAATCAATTTGAAGAAGCGAAAGATGATCTTTGAGAAGAAATTGATGTGCATAATAATACCCCTCAATCCTGCCGAAGGATCGCGCTATACAAAACTAGTCCGCAATTATGAGAGTGATGACGATCTGGACTGCACCTATAAGATAACAGCGCAAGACCAAGATTGGGTGAATCCCACCAAAGATGGATGGATTACATGGGATTGCGAGAGTTCTTGCACTTCGGACTTCGACGAAGAAATAGAACGGTGGCACAATCAGCTACATGAAGTAACTACGCTGAATTGCAACATGATGACCCGGTCATTGCACTGTGTGTCATTAGAGATAAGAAATATGCCTATTTATGATAGTCTAAATGATGTAGATATCTTTTTGGATTCATTTGAAAGGGAGGTACCATAAAAGTAGCGCTTCCAGGTCTTGGATTGGGAATTGCGCGCTATGCCCGCAAGATGGTGGGGTACGCACAAGGGAATCTTTGATGATTGGCACAAATGTAGGAGGATGATGAGAACATGATTTGGGAAGCCTAAGATGTGACTAAAAGACAAGTACGATGGGAAGAATGATACACGCATGCATTGAGCCAAATGGACGTAAACTTATGGAGAAAAGCGCTAACCTGAGTGGGTGCACCTATTCTGTCATACCCTGGATGTTATCCCAATGAATTGGTATATAGAAATAGAGCTCCTCCATGGGACAGGTGAATGGGATATCCTATGCGAAGGATTCATGATGACTTTCAGTTTTGAGGATGGGTTTCACAGTATTGATGAAGCGCTACAAGAGGTGAAAGCAGCTATCTTTAGGATACCGCAGGATCCTTTAGACCTAATTTAGCCTGAATGGGCTGGTCAATTGACTCACGCACTCAAATTTTATAATATAACTGTTGAAGTAGAGAATGGGAATCTACAGAAGATTAACATTCCAGAAATAGAAGGCCACCACGAGGTTCAAGGACCGTAGATTGAGAATCTTGATATAACCGCGCAAGTGAAAACAAAACAACTGAACATTGGTACGGAGGCAGAACCCGAATGCGCGAAGATTGGAGGCTATCAGGACAACACGACAGTGGATAAGGTCGTTGAATTGCTCCACGAATACCAAGACTTATTCCCTACCAAGTTTATGGATCTGAAAGGAATAATCAGAGACCTAAGAGTGATGAAGATCACATTAAAGCCCGACGTGAAACGAGTTAAGCAGAGGCCTTCCTTCCTCAATCCGAAATACAAGGAGAAGGTCCGCTTAGAGCTAGATAAGATACTAGTGGCAGGTATCATTGAGCCCGTGGAAGAATCTGATTGGGTAAGCCCAATGTTGGTGCAAGAGAAGAAGTAGAAGGATGAGATAAGGATATGCGTGGATCTTAGAAAACTGAACGACGCTTGTGTGCATGATCCTTTCCCAACTTCGTTCACGGATGAAGTGTTTGACAATGTAGGTGGCCAGGAAGCATATTCCTTCACTGATGGGTTCTCTGGGTACCACCAAATCAAAATCACACCAGAGGATAGGAGCAAGACAACCTTTGCAACTTAGTGGGGTTTTTTTCAATACACTGTTATGTCGTTTGGATTGAAGAATGTGCCTGCAATCTTTTTATGCGTGGTTGTTGCAGCTCTCAAGGAATTTATTCATAAGTTCCTGGAGGTATATTTTGATGACTGGACTATATTTGGGCTGGTTAAGCGCCATGTAGCAAGCTTGTGCTTGATGTTGGATACCTGTCGAAGATACTAGATCGCGCTCAATCTCAAGTGTTTGTTTTGTGTTCCTTGTGGGAACCTATTAGGGCATGTGGTTTGTAGACAAGGACTAATGGTAGCCCCTGCGAAGATCATGGTGATACTGAACTTGGAAGCGTCGAGAGGTGTGAAACAGTTGCGTGCTACTCTAGGACATACGGGATATTACAAAAACTTTATCAAAAGCTATGCCCAAATCACCACGCCGATGGAAAAATTGTTGAAGAAGGATGTCACGTTCTGCTGGAACGATTACTGTAAGAAAAGCTTGGATATATTGAAAGAAAAGATGGTTACCATGCTGATTCTAGTCTTCCAATACTAGAAGAAAGAGTTTCATGTACATGTCGACGCACCATGTATAGCACTGGGGGAAATACTAACACAGGATGGCGGAGAAGGCTTGGACCATCCTATCACATTTATAAGCCGCAGATTATCCAAAGCAGAGAAGAACTATTCTACCATTGAACGCAAGGGGCTAGCTATGGTGTATGCACTCCAGAAGTACCAGCACTACTTGCTAGGAGGCCATTTTAAGATGTATACAGATCACTCCACGCTGAAGTACCTGGTCAATAAGCTTGTGTTGGGGGGGTGAATCTGTAGATGGCTCTTATTGTTCCAAGAGTATGATTTTGAAGTTGTTGTGAAGCCTGGACGATTGAACGCGAGACCAAACCATCTGTGGTGCATCGAAACAGGGGATTACCTCATGTGCAGCTATTTGCAATGCGTCTCGCAGATGGTCATTTTGAGGATATAATACACTTCCTAACAACAAGAACTACAGCGGAAGGATACTCTATCCAACAAAAGAAGGAATTAGTGGTGTGCGTGGTAGATTTCCCTGTCATTGCTGGGCATGTATACAAGATGGGGATTGATGAGATATTTCAATGGTATGTACCTGAGTTCGAACGAAGTAGCATCCTCGCGTACGCTCATGGGGTTGCCGCGAGAAGACATTATGCAGGGAGAGAAACCACGCAGAAGATTCTACGTGCAGGGTTGTGGTGGCCAGCCCTTCATTAAGATTCAAAAGCATATTGCAAGGCGTGTGATGTATGTCAAAGTATAGGCAGGCCATCGCGGAGGGATGAAATGCCTTTGAATCCACAAATGATGTTGCAACCCTTTGAAAAGTGGGCAATATATTTCATAGGATCCATTCGACCACAAGGGAAGACAGGAGCAAGGTACATTATCACTGCGACAGAGTATTTGACTCATTGGGTAGAAGCACAGTTAGTAAAGGATTGCACAGGCGCGACGGCCACAAAGTTCCTATTTGAGCATGTACTGACGCGATTTGGGTGTCCAAGGATCTTGATGAGTGATCGTGGTACGCAATTCCTGAATGAGATGATGAGCGCACTAACAAAGGAATTTCAGGTATATCACTAGAAGAGCACACCTTATCACCCACAGGCTAACGAGACAGTGGAGGCATTCAAAAAAGTTCTTGAAAATGTGCTGAGGAAGATTTGCAATGCTCAGCGAAGTGATTGGTACTTGTGGGCTTATCGAACGTCATGTAAGAAGTTGACAGGAAAAACCCCTTTTAGGCTTGTCTATGGTGTGGAAGCTATAATGCTTATGGAATATCATGCCTAGTCTGCGCATAGTAGCACTCATAGGTATGATAGATCACAGAGCCCTGGAAGAGAGGCTCACGTAGCTAGATGAGCTCAAAGAAGAAAGCTTTTTGGCTGGATTTCACTAGCAGGTCCAAAAGCAATGTGAAAAGGCATGGCATTATTGACACATCAAGATGCACACATTTAATGTAAATGATCTGGTTTTGTTGTATGATAGTAATTTTGATAAATTCCCTGGAAAATTTAAGATGCACTAGCTAGGGCCTTATGTTATTAAGGATATTACCGACAGAGAAGCGGTACAACTGTTCAAGTTAAATGGAGAACCCTTCCCAAGAAAGGTGAATGGCAGACACTTGAAGCCATACACTGGGGGTCCAGCCATGTGACTAAATGAAAGTAGCATAGTCTTAGTGCTCCAGGTAGCTAAAAGGAGGTGCGGGAATATAAAATACACTACCCGAGTTGGGGAGTTGCGTGATTGGAAGATGGTGCGAAGCAAGGACATGTCACTGGGTTCACAACAACGCGGAGGGAGTTGCGCTACCCAGGGAGAAATCACACAGGTCAGCTGGAAAGTGACCGTTAAAGTCATTTTTCATGAAAAGACGGTAGAAGTGAGGCTAAATGGAGCGGTTGGCCAGCATTTAAGATGAAATTTATGGCTTAGATCCTTGAAGATCTACCACCACTCTGGCATTAATGAACCAATCTCGAGGGGAATGGTTGGATTTGAATTCAAATTTCCCTATAAATTACAAGTGGTTGTCCAGTAAGAAACACTTGGCATTTTAAATATTCATTTTTTGAGCTCTCAGATGCCTATGGACCCATATTTTTTCGAAGCTCTCAAACAGACTCCTGCATTGGTGAACTTACCTGAGACGTCACGAGTATTGATAGAGAGTGTTATGTCATCACCCCCAGAAATTATCAACACATAGCACATGGTAGAAGAGTCGGCACAAGCGATGGAGAAACAGGTCGAAGAAGTTTCCCCAGAAGTAGCCGAAGCATTGGGGGAGGTCCCTAAATCCAGGAGAATGTCGAGACTAAATCCAACCCCAACCAAGGAGACCATGAAAGATAAGAAGGGCAAGCAGCCTCCCATCACAATGTGTGTCTCACTAAGACAAAACCCAACAAAGCTTACTGCCTAGGAGAAAGGCAAGGCTATAAACCTAGAGGTAGAAGAGGAAGATATCGAAGACATCCCCATGGATGATGAGGATGTGGGAGTGGAAATAGAGGAGGTTGAAGCTCAAGGTGTAGACCCTATTACATGGTTGTCAGAGTATGTCCTTCCGTGCAAGCCTAATTCCAAGGTACAAAAAGACATTGATGAAAGTAAGAATCCCCTGCAAACCCCATTGCTATCAGATGAGATCACTTTTGAAAGCTTGCATTTGGCACGGGTGCCGATTTTGAAGCTCGAAGACTGGGACTTGGCGAACCATGAGAAGTTCCCGCACTTAGCGACTGAACAGTTGATGTTCCACATCATAGACACAAAGACGGGGTTGACTTCCCTGGAGCTATGGAAGTGGCTCAGAGGAATAGAGAATGCAGGATTACTCAACTTGCTCTGGGTGCCGCACTATAACCACACCCCCATGACAGTTTTAGTCATCAAGCAGCTACTGTGCTTGGTGCATGATGGGTGTTTGTGGTTGGAGGAGCCGATACCCGTCATCGATATGTTGATTCACCACATCACATGCCTACCGTATACAGGCAAAAATCCAGCTATGGTCTTTGGTGGCAAAGGTGGCGAGCTGGCGCTCATAGAATCAATGAAAGAAAAGTTAAAATTGGTGAAGAAGTCACGTGGGTACGTAATCTCCAGAATTTGTGACCCCGCTATGAAGGTGGAAACGTGGATCCTTGCAGGGAAGGTGATGCGGAAGTGTCACGCCAATGAGGTGTCGGCGCCTGTCGTCGCACTCGCACAACAGTGCGCAGAAGGAGTCCAGTTTAATTGGTCGGACTACCTTCGCGGAGAGTTCTTGTCAAACTTCCGCGAAGCACAAGAGTAGAGAAAGATGTTCCACTACGTGTGGCTCTTGCTATCGATTGTTCTCGTAACGTGGGAGCTACCCAAAGCGAGCCAATTCCCCTCAGTCACATCGGACCTTCCTGAAGCAGTGAAGTACAATTTGCCCTAGGCAACCAAGGGCGCAGAGCACATTTGAGACGGTAAAATTTTCTGGATCCTGATGGAAAAGAATATCAAGATGGCTACCAATTGCAAGACGTGATTGTCACCCACGGTATATGCTAACCTGCAAAGATGTGCCGAATTCAACATAGATTTCCATCAGATCTCAATCAGGGCACGAAAGGACCCTACGCAGAAGTGGTACGACTTGTCGTACCTCGCCACAGATGATGCCATTGATGTGGTGTTGGATAAATGGTTGGTGGAGTGGCTCACCTCCACGAACTTGGCAGTGGGTAGAAGCAAGTCCGCACACAAAAGAAGAAGGGCACGGCCAAGCTGAAGATGGAAAAGTTGGTTGAAAAAAGGAAGAAGGAGGTCGTTGAGAAGGCCAAGGCAGAACAGACATGAAAGGAGGTAGGAAACTAGACAGGTGGCGTAGAGCAGGGCTCTGACAAAGGTGCGCAGTCGCCTTCACCTGCAACCGAAGAAGAGGACACAGAGAAGCACGGTGCAGACCCTTAGGAGATGTTCAGCCGCATTAAGTGCCCAAGAGAGCCAGAAAAGGGAGGGTCTAGAAAGAAATCAAAAGTGACTAAGACCTTGTTGGACCCTATCACACTAATAGAGGGATATTTATATGACATCGGTGACACAGTTAGAGATGTCACAGTGGAGGCCCTGCAACAATTTGAAAAGCAACAAGATATCATCCTAGGGGCCATCCAGACTGGACTGCAGGAGTTGCAAACTCGTGCATCGCAAATTGGTGCAGTGTCTACCAGCTTGGCTATCGGTACATCAGAGGCTATCGATATGCTGTGCACGAAGGCTTCCAGTGCGCTAGTGCTACCATATGAGGCACTGAAAACAGAAAATGAGGCTAACAGGCCCCCTATCAGTGCCTTGAAGGGAGTGGGATTGAACCTGGCAGTGCTCCCACGCGAATCACTCCACTCCTTGCAGGATGGAGTAATTGCAGAGGTGAGGGCTTGTGAGCACCGCGCCCTCCAAGTGATCAGTGAACAGAAAATAAACAATGAGTAGATGGCCTTATAGAGGGATGCTTCCATCACAGCTGAGGCTGAGGTGACCAACCAGAGAAAGAAGATCATATAGGTCATGGAGGAGGCCTGCAGAATGGTCCCAGAATTGGCCATTCTGGAGGAGGAGCCAGTCGAGGTCCGCATCAGTAAATTGGCCACAGGGGTGCATGAAAATTGGATGGAGATCGTGCGGGTTCAATTGGATATGAATTTGCATATTACAGAACTCTGGTTGAAGGCTCAAACCTCAACACCACTAGAGGTAAAGGAACAACGGGTGGCTGCTTTCACAGAAGCAGTCGGGGTAGTGGAGAGTGCAGTAGCAGACTGCACCCAATTGTTTGAACAATTGTTTGAGGTCCTGACCGGCTTGCAGGAGGACCCAAACATCCAGAGGTTTGAGACAGAAGTGCGTGAACTCCAACAACACTACGACGAAGTTAAGGGAACAGTGTGAACCGTCGCGCTAACACAGAGTTTAGCCAAGCAGCTGAAGGAATAGGTGGACGCAATGCTGCACAAGGAAGCAATGTTGAAGGTGTGATTAAAGCCCTGGCTGGAGGAAGCTTATGCAGTCACATGAAACATTGAAGGAAAGCTTGTGACTCTGCAAGCGACGCAACAACAGCTTCAAGATGATAGCGTAGGGGTAGTAACTGAGAATACAATCGAAGATGCGAAGCAGGAAGAAGCTCAGTGCACAACCGAAGTTGCGGTCATCAGGGTTGAGCTGGACGGGCTTCACGCAAAAATATCTGTGTCTACCGAGCGACTTGAGGGCGAGTCGCAATGTTTGTGTTGGGGGCCTGTTGGGAGAGGGATCCCCCAAGGGTAGTTTTGGGGCTAAAAGCCCATGTTTAAGTCAAGTTTTGTAATATTATTGTAAAGACTCCGCATTTTGTGGTCGTGGAGTGCGAAGGTATTATGTGTCACAAAGGGTAGTCTGCCCTTAGTTTTGTAAAGTAAATTCAGTTGTAAGAGATCTACCCATGGTCCACGGACCATGGGATTGTATAAAAAGAGCTAAGCTATAAGTAGTTAGTGGCATCAATCGATGGAAGAAGTAAGAGAGGCATAACTTTAGGGCAAGAAGTCTAAGTCTTGGGTTGTAGCGTAAGTAGAGGCTCTGCAGCTGAGTGCGCAGAGGCCTAGGTAGAAGTCTGCAGCTAAGTATGCGGACCCCTGCAGTTGTGTGCGCAAGGTGAACAGAGTTTGTAACACTTGGAAGATATTGATAAAAGAAGTTATTTCACAATTTTTGTGTAATTGTTCTGTTGATGGGTTTGGATATCTTGTGTATGAACTTCCTTTGTTATGCTTCTATGTTTCATGAATGAATACAGTTACATTGAATAATTGAATGCAATTACGAATATCTGATTATGCGGTGATAAAATTAAGTATTTGAAAAGATAAGCAAATCACTTAGGATAATTGAGGAATTTGCACGACACGTTGCCATAGCAGCGCGAAAGTACCTGAGCCCCAGGTTAGGGCTGCACAAAGGCTGATCAAATACTTTC
This sequence comes from Pinus taeda, assembly GCA_000404065.3. NCBI lineage: Eukaryota > Viridiplantae > Streptophyta > Pinopsida > Pinales > Pinaceae > Pinus > Pinus taeda. The sequence goes on from APFE031349507.1 coordinate 49,314, forward strand.
ATGAAGGTATTGAGAGCCAGAATAGAGGGTTTGTCTTACAAGCCCTGGAGAGAGATCACCTGCACAAAGGCAGGGATAGAAGAGATCAAATGACATCACAACCATCTTAGGGTGCAAAAACTTGGTTCTAGCATCCCCCCATACTGCTTCGGGTGAGATTTTGGTCCGCACTTTGCGAGCTAATGCTGAAAGGGCCAATAGTGTAGGGATTTGTTTGGCTAACTAACGTTGAACCTCGGTCAGGCCCCCCTCAAGCCAAAATCCTCCAAGAAAAATTTGTGTATGTGTAATTCACATAAAAGGCATTGTACCTATTCATTTTGTTCCTTAAAACATTTGACAAAGTCAGGAGTGGTCTTGAATTTCGCTGACTTACCAACCTTGACAGCTTTCACTTTCAGTAAGAGGTATCTTTCTAACAATAATAGTGCATAATTGGTGGCAGGTGATCAATAAGACAACGCATCATAGTAAAGAGAACAAATAGTTTCAATTTTCTCCTTGGCCTTCTGCAGCTTGGCTTGTGTTTTCTCTACTTTCTTCTGCTGATCTTTGAAATTGGAAAAAGTTTTGTCTTCTGTTACAGTAAGTGCTTCGAATTTCTTCTGCAATTCCTAGTGTACCTGTAACGGCACTACTTCTTTCTTATGTTGAGCAAACTCCTGTTGGCTCTTGGTTAGTTCATTTTGCAATTTTATGATAATAGCTTCCCTTACCAGAGGAACGTAGTTAGGTGTTTCCTCTATCTAAGTTTCATCATCCTATGTTATCATTGAATCAGTTAAACAACAGCTTCAGCCACTTCTTTGGACATACAACAATCTACTTGGAAATTTCATTCAAAATCAATTTGAACAAAAACTTCCATTGCTCCTTGGGGCATACAACAATCTTCCTAAGTATTCTCCTCAGACTTGGTTTGGACATCAACTTCTGTAGTGGGAAAGTCCATTTGGGTTTACATTGAGAAAACACAAGGACCTTCAGTCGGAGTCTCAATTTTCTTCCAAGGGAATTACTCTGCTTGGGTCCCTTTTGAACAAACAAAAGGACTCATAGTCTAGGTTTCAATATCCTCTAAAGAATAGTGTTCTGTTTGGGTCCCTATAGTTTCCAATTCGACTTTCAATTTCCAGACCCTAACTGCCTCCTTTAATGATTCTCTGAGTTGCTTAACTATTTTCTTCTGCTTCCTGTACTTCTTAAGCAACTTCCTCAATCTATCCTTATACATTTTCTTCATCGTGGGGTTTTTGATCGGAGGTGGCACAGTTGTGTTGGTTTCAAGTTCAGGAGGAGTTGTGCCAATATCAGGATGATGTTCCAATGGAACAGTGTCTCCTGATGGATTCTCATCTTCCAGGTATTTTTCTACATGTTCTTCTTTCTCAGGAGACTCCAATCAAATAGTATTTCCTGAGTGATTGTCATTTTTAGGTTCTTCTTCTTCACGGGCCTTGTCCTCTAGGAACTTCATTAAGACAATACCCCCTGGTTGATTTTCATCCTCAAGGGTTTCTTCTGTAGGGTTTTCCTTTGCTGGGGATTCCAACGGAATAGCAATCTCTGGTTGATTTCCATCCCAGAGGGTTTCTTCTGCACGAGCCTCTTTCTCAAGGGGCTCATTCATAGAGGAAATTGATTCCCTCTTACCCTCCAAAGTATCAGCAAATGGAAAAGTTTTAGCATGTCCAGAACTGTCGGCAGAGGCAGACTGGTTAAGGGCATGATTTTTCCCTTTTGAGTTTCCAGATGACTCCCCTTCTTCATAGTATGTCCCCATATGCTCCAGTACTCGAGCCACTTCTTCCTCATATTCCTACAAAAAATAATTTTATGGACTTGGAGAGGGCATGTGAGATGGCCCTGCTTCTTCTATTGGAATTGGGGTATGTTGTTGTGATTTTATCCTCACAGAGCGGCTACGCTTTACTGGGAACAAGGCCGAAGAAGGATTCCTTATTTTTCTTGTCCTTTTCGGACCTGTTACTCTAACCCCCTATTGTTTAGTCTCTGGGTTTTCTTTTGGTGGGGTTAAAGCAAGATTTACAAGGTTATCCCAGGTTAATTGTTGTTGGGCCAGTTCATGAATGATGATTAATTTGATCATCCCATGATGGTTGATGACAAAATGTGGGTCCTTATCCTTCCTGACCTGACTAGCAACGTCATGCAATAAAGAATTTAAATAAAATGGCAATTAACTGTAATTTTGTACTTTAGAATAGCTAACAGTTTGAGTTGTCAAGGTTTTATCACATCTTGACATCTGTCACAAGTGATATACTTCTAAAAAATGGTTGTCAATTCCTGCCAATGTTTCCTTAAAGCTGTGGGGTGAATCCCTTTGCCTTTACATACCAATTGTTCATCTGGGTCTTGGAATATTGCGACTATGTCCGGAAAAATAACATGCTTATCTGTCCATCTTGTGCCTTCTATTGGAAGTCCAGAGACTTCAGCTATAACTGCTTCAGAAACTATTATGTTTCTTCCTTTCACCATTGTGCATCCATTCTGTATATTTTGCAAAAATTCAAGTGTCATTTCCTCATGGAATCCCTGTAATTTGGTCAGGTATTGAAGCGGCCGACACGCTCAAGAATTTCACAGGCTTATTCTGGTACCCAGAGTACTATAGGCTCACTGCATATGGATTTTCCTCCCATGGTTGTTGTTTCTTAGTAGCTAGTTCACTTGCACTTTTGCATGCACTCTTCTCACAATTTCATAGTTTGGAACAACATCGTAAATCATATACAAAATGTTAATGTTATTAACAAAGCAATGACATTGTTTTCGAATTAATATTAAAGGAAATTGTGTTGTTTGTCTCATCAACTATTTTTGGTATAGATTAATAATTAATTTGCATGCTATCCATAATGCTTACCTTCCCCCCTCCAATTAGAAAACAATTTAATAATTTTTACACATACGTATTCATAATGCAGTCCTTCGCCCCTCCAATTAGAAAACAGCTTGATTAATCATTACACATTCTACCCATAATGCAGAGCTTCCCCCCTCCAATCAGAAAACAATTTAATAATTATTATGCATGCTCATTCATAATGCAGTCCTTCCCCCCTCCAATCAGAAAGCAGTTTAATAATCATTACACATGCTATCCATAATGCAGATCATCCCCCCTCCAATCAAAAAAGGGCATAGGAAAAATGGAAAGGGCATCGGGAATTCATAAATGTAGTCGGACAACAATCAAAGTGGCATAAATACGACAAAAACAGTTAGAGCAGTACAGGTCAGAAGATTTAAAATGCCCGTAAAAGGAATAAAACAGAGACTAGATCATTATGTGAAGAGATATTTTCCTTAGGTGGAAAAGGTGATGAACGCATGGCCGGTGATAAATGTTAATGACTATTGGTATCAATTGATCAGACAATAATGACATAATGCATATGAAGATATAGTTTTCCATGCATGTTGGTTAATTTAGGTATAAATGATGTTCAAATGGTAAATTCACCTTTAGAAATGAGTCAATAGGAAGTAATAGGATAAGGAATATTTGGCAATGTAACGTAGTACTTCAATACCACAAGCAGAGCCACTACTGCCAGCATGTGTTCATAGCCTTGACAAGGTATTTTTTAACCCAGAAATGAGCCAGAGTTCTCCTTTTAGTATTTAGATGATTTTTATTTTCATTGCTATAAAGAGACCACTACGTTGGCATGGTAACCAGATAATCATGGTGCCATTGACTAGGGAATAACAAAGTGATCAGGTTGGCTCGTGATGAGACCTCCTGTCCTTCTGACAGTTTTGACTATCAAGAAGGTCATTACCTTGGTGTGGTAGCCATAATGGAATGTCACTTGTTACACACTTATGATCATGGTAGGTTGGCTCGTGATGAGAACCCCTATCCTCTTTAAGAAGATGTGTGTTGCATTTTCATATTTTCATATTTCCATATTTTTATTGTAAAGGGAGGGAGGCTCATTTACTCCTTAAGAGTTAGGGATGGTGTGTGAAGTAAAAACAATTCCAATGAAAGTTATGCTTTCATCCCTATATGACCATACCAAAGGGAATTATTAATTGAAAGTGTGAAAGATAAATCAACATGGTATTAAGATAGTAAATCATTTTATGATGTGTCCAAAGAGAAGATATTCAACCAATCATTATATGGATGAACCAGGCTAGTTTCGGAATAAATATGACCATCAAATATTTTACAGGTCATAATAGTAATATTACTATTTTTTATCTCAGGTACAAATTCCAAATCCAAACAGATGGTTTTACTAAGAAAACATGGGAGAGAAAAATGGCAAAAATAATAACCGGTGATGGAACAACAAAAAGAAATCACAGTTGTTCGTTCTACCGAACAACAATTATTCGATTGATTGAACAACAGTTGTTCAATTGATTGAACAACAAACAAACAAAAATAAATTGGTGTTGTTCAATTGATTGAACAACAAAACACAAAAAAAGAAATTGGTGTTGTTCAATTCATTGAACAACAAAACACGCGAAAATAAATCGGTGTTGTTCAATTGATTGAACCGCATTTGTTAAATTGATTGAACTACAAAACACAAAAAAAAAAAAGGTGATGTTCATGAATTGAACAGAAGTTGTTCAATTGATTTAACAACAAAACACACAAAAATAAATCGGTGTTGTTCAATGAATTGAATAGCAGTTGTTCAATTAATTGAACAAAAACGCACAAAAAGAAATTGGTGTTGTTCAATGAATTGAACAGCAATTGTTCAATTGATTGAACGGAAAAAACACACAAAAAGGAAAAGTTGGAGTTGTTCATTTCTTTGAACAACATCTGTTCAATTGATTGAACAACAATTATTAAACACACCACAAAAAAAAGAGACATCCTCATATTTACATAGTGATGCCTAAACTAAATTGCAACCAACCGTAAAAATAATATATACAGTATTTACAGCTAAAGAAAGATAATTTTTTATGAAAGTAAAGTTGTCAAGTCATCACTCACTACAGCTAAAATTTGCATAGTGGAATCATCACCCACATGTTGGCAAAAGACTCTTTGGTGAGTGGTTTATGATAAAGACACGCCCGATGTCCATTCACCGGGAAAGAGTGGCCAGACACATCAATGGCAGTCAGAGTGAGAGTTCCATTGTTGTGTACCTCTTGAATTTCATAAGAGCCAAGCCACCTTGTTTATAACTTGCCCATAAAGTCTTGAAATCTAGAATCATAGAGGAGCGCCCAGTCTCCTTTCTAAAACATCTTCTCTTTAATAAGACTGTCATGCCACTTTGCCCTTTTTTTTTGAATAATTGTGATGTGTTGTAGAGCAAGTAGTTGAGCTTCATCCAATTCATTTATTTGTTGAAGTCGCTTAGTTTAGGCCTCCATCAGATCCAATCCCACTTCTTGGGTTGTTCTGAGAGTCTTTATTTCAAATTAAATAAGAAAGATAGGTTCTTTTCGAAATACAAGCTGGTACGAAGAATATCCAGTAGTATTTCACCAAGTTGTGTGATAGCCCACAAGGCCTCTCATAGTCAAGCAACTCAGTCCCTCTGATGTGTCGAAATTGTCTTGGTCACAATTGCTTTGATGACCTTATTAGTGCTTTCAACCTGCTCGTTCACCTGTGGGTGATATGGGGAAGTGACTCTATTTGTGATGTGGTGGTTCCATAGAGTGGCTGTAATCTTATGTCCTACAAATTTCCCCCCTCCATCTATTTTCACTTCCCCAAGTAAGCCATACCACACAAATAACCCAAAAAGGAAATTGATTACAACTTCTTTTATAGCTCTTGGCAAATCTATTGTTTGTACCCACTTTGTTACATAGTTTGTAGCAACCAGTATGTAGGCCTTTTGGTTTGATGGCAGATGAAATGGGCCAACAAAATCCAATGCCCATTGTTTGAAAGGTTCTATTAACAATTGGGGCTACAACGACATTTCATTGGATTGACCAGGACGGCCCATCCTTTGGCAGCTATCACAATTAGCGTCTTTAAAAATAGTGGGCCAATAATAGACCATCTGCAGTACCTTATGCCCCATTCTATGATCTGTGAAGTGTCCTCCATAGGGCTCGTCATGGAAAGCCTTCAGGATTTCATAGATTTCATCTTCACGAATGCATCTGTGTATGCACATATCAAACCCTATATAAAAATGGTATCCACCAATCCAAGAAAATCGGGTGCTGCGCTGGACAATAAGTTTCCTTTCCCTTGTTGTCAAGTGTCTGGGCAGCTTTCCTACAACCAGATAGTTTGCTACATCTGCATACCATGGCATTTTAACTGCTATGACAAACAAATGTTCATTTGGAAATTGGTCGTCCGCTGCGATGGGATCATTTATCTTTGGAACTCGAGATAGAAAATCTGTGATTGGGTTTTCCTTCCCAGGACGATCTTTAATGGTGATATCAAACTCCTGTAAAAGTAACAACCAACGAGTCACTTGACCATTTGTAATGGGTTTATTAGCTAAATATCTAATGGCGAAATGATCAGTATAAATGACAGCTAAAAAAAAAAAAATTGTTACTGTATAATTAAGTTCAACAACAATAAGATTTTTTTCGATATAATAAATAGCATAAGGCTTTTTGTCCTCCTCTTGGCCGAGGACAATGCATATTGTTACATCTGACGTGTCCGTAGAGATGTGAAAGGGCAGCTCCCAGTTGGGTCCACGCAATACTGGTGCCGTTGAAACTAATTTCTTCAAATATGTAAAAGTTGTGTCACATTTATCAAACCATTTAAAGTCAACATTTCTTGTTAAATAACACAAAGGTTCATCAATTTGTGAAAAAAATTGATAAACCTGCGATAATAACCTACATATATAAGGAAGCTATGCACCTCCGTCTGAGTACAGGGTGTAGGTAGTAGGAGAATTAACTGTATCTTTGTTGGATATACCTGTATCCCAGCTGCAGAAATGTAGTTTCCTATGATTACGCCTTTCGTCATCATCATGTGACACTTGACATTACTTAAACATAGCCTAGTGGTGATGCATCATTCCAAAACCTTCTCTAATGTCTGTAGCACTTGATCAAAGTCATCCCCATATAGGGTAAAGTCATCCATGTAAACTTCAAGTCCTTCATTTATCATATCAACAAAAATACTGAGTATGGCACTCTAAAACGTAGCTGGGGCATTGCATAAGCCAAACAATAACACTTTGTAAGCGAATGTACCCCACGGGCAAGTAAAAGTGGTTTTGTCTTGGTCTTTAGGGGTGATCTGGATCTGATTGTAGCTATTAAATCCATCCAGAAAGGAAAAGAATTATTTTCATGCCAATGTATCAAGGACTTGATCAATAAATGGAAGAGGGAAGTGACTGTCTATGTGGCTTTGTTCAATTCCCGATAATCCACACAAATGCGCCACTTCCCGTTTTTCTTGGGAACAAATACTAGCAAAGAGAACCACTTGCTATCCAAAATGGGATAAATGAAATTAACATCCACCAAATTCTGTAGATCTTCTTTTACCATATCCTTGAGATGTGGATTCAATCTCCGCTAAGGTTTCCAGATAGGAAGGGCATCCTTTTCGGTGTATATATGATGAATGCATAACTGTGGGTCTATGCCCTTCATGTCTGGATAGTCCCAAGCAGGGTCGTCTCACACGCCCTCTCCAAGTCCAAAAGATGATTTTTTGCAGGAATGTGAGGAAGAAGTGGCTCGAGTACTAGAGCATATGGGGACATACTGTGAAAAAGGGGAGACATCTGGAAACTTAGAAGGGAAAAATCATGCCCTTAACCAGTCTGCCTCTACCGATAGTTTTGGCCATGTTGAAACTTTTCCATTTGCTGATACTTTGGAGGGTTAGAGGAAATCAGTTCCCTCTATGAATGAGCCCCTTGAGAAAGAGGCCCATGCAGAAGAAACCCTCAGGGATGGAAATCAACCAAAGATTATTGTTCCATTAGAATCCCCAGTGAAGGAAAACCCTATACAAGAAACCCTGGAGGATGAAAATCAACCAGGGGATATTGTCTTAATGAAGTCCCCAAAGGATGAGCCCCATGAAGAAGAAGACCCTGAAAATGAAAATCACTCAGGAGATATTGTTCGATTGGAGTCTCCTGAGAAAGAAGCACATGTAGAAAAATACCTGGAAGATGAGAATCCATCAGGAGACACTGTTCCATTGGAACCTCATCCTAATATTCGCACAACTCCTCCTGAACCTAAAACCAACATAGTTGTGCCACTTCTGATAAAAAAACCCACGACGAAGAAAACATATAAGGATAGATTGAGGAAGCTACCTAAGAAGTACATGAAGCAGAAGAAAATAGTTAAACAACTGAGAGAATGGTTAAAGGAGGCAATTAGGGTCTGGAAATTGAAAGTGGAATTGTAAACTATAGGGACCCAAATGGAACATTGTTCTTTAGAGGATATTGAAACCCAGACTGAGAGTCCTTTTGTTTGTTCAAAAGGCACCCAAGCATAGCAATGAACTTGGAAGAATATTGAGACTCGGACTAAAGGACCTTGCGTTTGCTCAATGGAAACCAAAACGGACTTTCCCACTACAGATGTTGTTGTCCAAACCAAGTCTGAGGAGAATACTTAGGAAGACTAATGTATGCCCCAAGGAACAATGGAAGTTGTTGTTCAAACTAATTTTGAAGGAAATTCCCAAGCAGATAGTTGTATGCCCATAGAAGCGGCTGAAGTTGTTGTTAAAATTGATTCAATGATAACATAGGATGATGAAACTCAGACAGAGGAAACACCTAACTACATTCCTCTGGTAAGGGAAATTGTTATTATAAAATTGCAAAATGAACTAACTAGACCCAACAGGAATTGGCTCGACATAAGGAAGAAGTAGTGTCATTACAGGTACACCGGGAATGTACCCCATGGGCAGGTAAAGGTGGTTTTGTCTTGGCCTTCAGGGGTGATTTGGATCTGATTGTAGCCGTTGAAGCCATCCAGAAAGGAAAAGAATTGTTTTCCTGCCAGTGTATCAAGGACTTGATCACTAAATAGAAGAGGGAAGTGATCTTTCTGCGTGGCTTTGTTCAATTCCTAATAATCCACACAGATGTGCCACTTCTTGTTTTTCTTGGGAACAACTACCAGCAGAGAGACCCACTTGCTATCCGAAATGGCATAAATGAAATTCACATACAACAACTTCTATAGCTCTTCTTTTACAATATCCTTGAGATGTGGATTCAATCTCCACTTAGGTTGTTGGATAGGACGAGCATCATTTTCAGTGTAGATATGATGTGTGCATAACTGTGGGTCTATGCCCTTCATGTCTGGATAGTCCCAAGCAAAAGCCCCTTTATATTTCTGCAAAACTTGAATGAGCTTTTGTTGTTGGTCACTATCCATACTATCATTAATGTTTAAAATCTTGCCTAATTCAATTTCAGCAGCCTTGTTGTTATGAACGGTAGTTGTCTAGATATGTTAATAATCAATATCTTTCAAAGGGTCTTCCAAAGCTTCATCATCAATAATTTCTTTTAACATTTGAAATTTTACATTATCCACAGTGGATGACTGATTAATAAAGTTACTGATCACATCATCTTCGGTCTGATTCTTGAACTCAGGTGCCTCTGCTACTGTAAGCGGTGAACGAATGCTTTCTTACAGGTATGAGGATAGTTGTTTATGTATTTTCACAATGGGCGGACTTGGTTTGGCTAGAGGATATAAAACAAGAATTTTTATAGCGTCCCCCTTAGAAATGGTCATGCTGCCCTCTCGGTAACCTATGTAAGCATCATCTATTGCCAGCCAAGGTCGGCCCAAAATTAAAGGGTGCCCATCTAATAGATTTTTTGGGTTTATGACGAGAAAATCTATTGGGTACTCCCATGAATCAACAGAAACCGTAATATCCTATAAAGTTCCCTCTGGGCTTACCATCGAACAATCACCAAGTTCTAGCAAGGTGGTGGATGGTTCTAGAGCTATGATACCAAGTGTCTTACGAGTTTTCGTTATTAAAATGTTAATGGTTGCACCCAAGTCAACTAATGTGTTTAGAAAGGAGCGACCATATATTTGGATTGTAAATATGGGATTCCAAGTATCTTCATATTTTATCGGTGTTTCCCCGCCCAAGAGCAAGGCAGACAAGGTCCCTACAACATGAATAGTGGGTGGAGATTTTACTTTCCTCACAGGCTTCTTCACACACAGATCTTTAATTATTTTAGCATAAATAGGAATATCTTGGATGGCCTGGAGGAGAGGAATTTTAATGCAAATATTTTTCAGTTCCCCTATGAGATCAAAATCTAGATAAACAACTGCTTTAGGTATTGTTAATCTTTCAGGGAATGGGGGAGAAGTAAATATGAGTTTTTCAGGATCTTTATGCTCAACTGTATCTTCGCCTTGTTTTATTTCTGTGTCAGTCATAGTCGATGATGTATGTACAGGTGGGGTGTCTAACTCAATTGGTGGATGGTCTATCTTTTTCTCAAAATATAATGCGTCCTAACCTCAGTCTAAGTTCATTGCATTCTTTTTGTTTGGTCTCATGGTCTGAGTTTTCAGCAATTTGTATCAACTGAACTGGCCTGTTATTGGGGTTTGGATTCGGTTGAGCTCGTAGTTGGGGAAACAGAAGGGGCTGAGGATTTTGTTGTAATGGATATGGGGCTGATAATGTAGGTTGAGGTTGAATACCTGTCCCCATAGGCATATTAGTTATCCTTAGAGGTTGTTGCCAATTCGAAGACTAGTTCGAATTTGTGAAGTAGAGGCAGGCCACTAGGATGGGTGTGGATTACTTTTCCAAAAAGCAGTAAAAGGAGAATTCGGCCAACCATTACCCAGAAAGGACTGAGTTGGCCAAGGTGACATAGGAAATGGTTGGGACTGCCAATTTGAGAAAGGTGATTAACCTTTCCATGTTGTTCCAGAATTTTGTTGTTGATTAAATGGTGAAGAAGGAAAGAACTAAGATGGGTCTTGTGACATCCCTATGGATCAGCCTTGCCACTATCGACGTTGGTTCATTAAGTATGTTGCTTCTGTCTCTTCTTCTGCTTCTTTAAAATATTTTTTCAGCCTTGGAAGTGATGGACACTACTCAGTGGCATGGTTGTTCGTGCAAATAGCGAATGTTTGGACCATGTCCAATGGACACTCCCTTTGATTATGCTTCTTCCGGCAGCGTGGGAAAAATAAGCTAAATTATGTTCTGCTAAGACTTGTTTCTATTTGGCTTGTAGGATGTCCAACTGCGTTGTAAGGGTGCCCAGGATGTTTGTCTTGAAGTCCTCCAGGAGGTTACCGATTTCCATTCTTGTTACGCCTCCACTGTGTGGTTTGCTTCCTCTAGTTGTAAGATCTCAGCTTCCTGACCCAGTGCATGTGCTACCTCGCGAACACCTGATACACAAACAAACAATTTCATCATAATCCTCTTGAGAAATGTCTCCCTTCCCCATCAAATTTAAAGTTTCTATCCATTTGTCTTTCATTCCTTTGATTAAGATAGCTTTCAAGGCTTCTTTTGGTAATGTGGAGTGAGGGTATATCTGCAAATTGTAATGAAACCATTCAACATATTCTTCTAGAGTTTCATTATCATTTGAAGACATCTTAAATATTTCATCTTTTAATTCCCTAGTCCTACAATAGTCCTAATATTTTGTGAGAAAATAAGTTTTCATGTCATCCCAAGAGTTAATAGTACACCCACCTAAACCCATGAACCACCTCAAAGCTGCTCCTTTTAGGGTAGAAGAGAACAGCTTCAGTTTTTTAGGGTTGGTGGTATAATCGTATTCTCTACACAGGATGTCAAACACAAATAAGAAAGTGTCCGGATCCTCTGTGGTCATCCCATGAAAGGTTGGGATGTTTTGCAAGGGAATAGCTTTCATCGGGGCATTGGCTACTGGGTCGACTATGGGGTATTCCAATGTCGAGGTTTGACCTTGAGGTACTTGGTTCACCATTTGGTCGAAAATGAGCCAATATCCTTTGGGGATTTCAGGAGATGCTATTTGAGTAAGTGGAGTATTCTCAATCCGAGGTGGTTTTGCGACACTGCCCAGATCTGGGATCACAAGAGATCCTAATTCAAACAACTGTGGTTCTTCCTTAGCAGTTCCACTGGTTTCTCCCTCTCCTTCTCTTAGATTGCACGATTTTCCCTCTTATAAAGGATCAGAATGTAAATTTTCTGTAACCTGCAAGCTCTATTCAAATCCTCCAATTTGGGTTTGAATCTCAGCGTAGGATGCAAAAGGTGAGCTTGTTGCCTGAGGGATTACATTAGGTATTTTTCCAGATATAGTATGGGGTCCTATTGATGCCTGAGATTCTGCTTTTCTTACGTTTTTGTCTATAAAAGTTGATCTCCCAAGGTTCACCAATCCCTTGGGTTCTGCAGATTTAGGTGGGGGGTTCTTATCTTTTTCTCTCTTTTTATTCCTAGTCATTCATAAAAACCCCTACTCCTATTTAACCTCTATGCATTTGTTGAAAAGTGGGTTGATGAGCAAGCACTTTACTTGTTGGTTACGCAGGTTCTTACCTCCAATTTTTAAAACCTGATTCTTTTACAACAAAATAAAAAGAAATCACTTTGAAACACTCTCCCCAACAACGGTGTTAAAATGTTGGTGCATTGATATGACTATAAAAAGAAATCTTAATACCTACATCAATCATCAACCGAGGGTAAGTCTGTTTATCTCAAGAATGTTCAGCATTGTCTATGTAAGTGAATTCAGAGGATAAATCATAATGAAATGATTTAGAATCGTTGCAATGATTAGTATCTAATTCTCAAAATTCATTCCAAAACAATTCTGAAAGAAATCTTTAAAGAATTTTCAAATCTGCTTTAATCAATTATGCAGAGAACTGAATTGGAACGCAAGTAAAAGGAATCACTCTTATCAAACCTTAACTAGTACAGACAATAATTCGTTAAGCATGAAGGAAAGCTATAACTAATGAACAACAAGTAACTATTCAAACATCTCACAGAAAGAAACCAACTGTAAGATTAAGACCTCTGATAACACTACTTTAGAATGAATAGCAATCAAATACTTAAATTGACCTGATCAATTCAGTAAAGATTAACACGCAGATGTAAAACACAACAAGATATAAAATCTAGTTTGAACGGAAAAAACGAATTGTAATAATCAATACTAGCAGCAATAGAGAAAATTCTAATTTCATGAACTAACAGTAATAAACAATTGTAAGAATAAACAGAAATAAATATGACACAATTAAAGCAGTAAATCTCCTATCGACTGGGCCCAAAGTCTCCAGAAGTCACTGTCGAAGGACACTAAGAATGTGATTATAGGTAAAACACAATCTTCATCATTAAACTTGATAATAGATTTACAGCATCATAGTAATGAAAGTACTCTGTGTCAAAAATGAATAGTTACAATCTTCAATTTTCTAACTAGTTGTTCATTTCGCCTTTCGGCTATATATAACCTAGGAAAGATAAACGAATAAAAGAGAATCATCAGGATCAGGAGATCCTGAGGATTTCGTAACTGAAAATCTAATTTCATCACAGAATAGAATTGGTTCTCTTGGTCTTTCATTGTACTTTGTAACAAGATGTTGTCCTTTTCCTTTCTTGGCCATTGTTGTTTTGTCGTCTGAACAACAATCGTTCAATTCATGTTCTTGCATATAAAGATAGAGAAAGTTAGTTTTCCATGCCTAGATATACCCAATTCGTTAATGATCAGTTTTATCCAGCTTCTACGATTATTTCTTCTATATTTATTCCTAAAACGAAGATAAACACATAAAGACGAATGATTAATTAAGCTAATATGAGGATAAAACATACCTTTTCCATGACCCAACAAGGTGAATGATGTAATCATGATTCATTGGTGATAGGTAAGGTCATTTTGGTTGAGTCATCAAGTCTTGTACTCTATTGAATATCTTCAGAAGATTCAACATATGCTTAGGGGGAGCATGGTCAGTGTATAATTTTCATAGTCAGCAGATTAGACCTACAACAATCCTCTCTACAAATGGGGAGAGAAGCCTTCATTCATCCTTATTTATCCCTTTTCCTTTGATGTCAAAGGGGGATAGAAGCTTGGTGTTTGGAGAAGATTGCTTGGAGAAAATCTTGGTGAGAAGTATTGGTATTTATAGGTGTGTTTGCAGGTATTTACAGGTGAAACACCACAGTAGTTGTCATCAAGTCCAAAGGGGGAGATTGTTGGCATTATGGCTAATGTGTTATCCTTGATGGCAACCTACTTGATAAAGATGGCAACATTGTGATAACATGATGATTATGGAACTAATGCAGATTGGTACATATGCTACAGATGCTATGAACAAATAGTATGACAGTTCAGAGACATATGTATGTTAAAGGTGATGTTTGAGAAAGTATATGTGGGTCATGTGAGAATAGTCACATACATAGGAAATTCTTGTGAAAAAAAGTCACGTATAGAATCCCTGCCATGGTATTTGGATGCTAGGGGTCATTACCATGGTATGGGCCCATAGTAATTGGAGCGACAATGGTTATTTGATCTCGTTAAAAAATACTAACGACATTACCAATGGATTTACCTAAGGTATTGGCTAAGGCTAAAACTATATAAAGAGATGGAGATCAAGGTCAATGTGTGCAAATAACGAGTTATTCATGTATAATCTAATATGAAACAAGGATGCACCAGAGAGCAAGGAGATGGCTCAGATATGATAGATTTGAAAGTATAGTAAAGGCTAATGAATATACTTGCTTGATTTGTTTATGATTATAGCTAACAATGGTAGATTTGTGGTGATGATGATACTTTGATATGAATGTGTGACAATGAAGTTTGTGAAGTATGTCTTGTGATTGCAACGAAAGTATGTTTTGTTAATTTCATATATGTACGCTAGTTTTCTATTGTATAGTCACATACATACATGAATATGGTTCTGTATAGTTACATATAAATTATGTGAATTTATTGTGTATCTTGAGATTTGTACATGGGTGTTATGCATGCTAGTCACATACATATGATAATATGTTTCATGAATGTCATGTATATGTTCTAGGGCTTGTAGTGTTGATAAATGATGTCATTTGATGAGTTATGTTTTGTTTGTTGTTGTTTGTCAATGAAGTCTTGATCATGTTGATCTTTGTCTGAGAGTGTTGGTTAGGTTTGTTGTTCATGATTGGAATATTCGTTAGTAATGATGCTACAGTGATATGTGATGGGTTCAGTGATCTGTAATTGGTTCAATGATTTATGTATGGTTCAATGGTTAATTCATTGTTGCAGTGATTCGTGATGAAGTAGTCAATGGTTTGAGATATGTACGCAGGTTTTGTAAGAGGAAGCGCATACATACGTGGGTCTTATTCTAAATAATATCATATACAGTTTGAATATTAGTCTAGTCAGGGTTTTCAGTGTTGTCAGTTGATGACAGTTCATGGGTTTTGTGTACTTTTCATGTTGACTTGATCTTGATGGTTTATATATGTTATGGATTGGTTTGATTTGGTTGCAAAAGATGATTAAGATTCAATTTGGTAGATTGATTCAGTTGGTTCAATGATTGAAATATTTTATTTAGTATTTGGTTTCAAAGTTGTTACTTGATATTGTGCTTAATGTTGGAGTGCATCTAGTTTGAAAATATAATGAAAAGTGCCTACAGGTTTGATGTTTTGAGCAAAGTGGATCCAATATTAAACATTATGAAATGTGATCCATAGAGGTGTTGAGTTTGGAGCCTTCAGTAAGGGAGTCGAAGCTTCTTTCTAGTGGTAGCTGGTAAATTTTCTCAGGGAGTAGGAGCTTCCTTCTGGTAGGAGCCGATAAACGAGATCAGGGGGTTGTAGCTCCCTACCAATGGGTGCTGGAAAATGAGAGAAGGTTGTACCCTTCTGCAGGTAGGTGCCTGTGTACTGGTAAGATTCTGCACCAGTACAATATTGTAAAAATATTTTCTTTATTTAATAAGAAAGAAGACAGAGACGATAACAACGGTGGTTTTCTCCCACATTGGGTTTCCACTTAGAATCTTGTTGTTCATGTGTGTTGATATATTTCTTATGTGTTGATGATCTATATGCTCTTTACTACTCATGGTTTCTGCTTAATGAATGAATAATGAAGTAATGATGCACTAGTTAAAGATGAACAGTTGATGAAATATATGAAAAGTTAGTTAACTGGATATACGTTATTTTCTTTCACTAAAGTCGCGTACATACATTGGTTGCATGAATGAAAATAGAGTATAGAAATTAGAATATGAAATGAAAAGTTAAAGTGAGATTAAAATATTGATCCCCCCCCTTCTTGTCAGTATTTTTCCCAACATAAGGAGATGGTTTAATTGGGACATGGGCTAGAGTTGATACAACTAAAATGCACAGTTGCTCAAATATGTCAGGAGAGGTCGAACCCATTCAAAGATGGATTTCTTGGTAAATCATTGTGGTTTGGGTAATTCATCCATACCTTGTATTACATATAGTCGAGGGCCTTTACAGAGAGAGAGCTTTAAATATGCACCATGCATTTGTGTCTAAGTTCTATGACACGCTTTCTATTGCATACAAGAAACACTTGTATGCTCCATACCATATATGGAACTATGACGAAATAGGTTTAAAATCAGGAAGGAATTGTGGCATGTGGGTAATTTCCAAGAGTGGGAGCCGAAACATGCCAAATATTTTGCCTAAGAGCAAGGAAGGGATAGCTATTTTCTGTTGTGCCAATGCAATTGGTGCTTCAATCCTAGCATTTTATGTATTCAAGGGTAAAACCTAAATGAAAAAATATATAAAAAATTGTGAACCAAGTGCATGCATGGATGACTAAAGAATTTTTTTTGAATTGGCTTTGTCACTTTGTTACATCTATACCAGGTGTTGTCTCACCTGAAAATAGACACCTACTAGTTTTAGATGGCCATGGAAGCCACAATATTGTGTAAACAACTAAGGAGGATAACAATTTGGGCATAGACATGTTAACACTACCTACTCATATCACTCATAGATTGCAACCCCTTGATGTGAGTGTGTTTGGGCTTTTCAAGAACTATTTTAGGTTAAAGTGAGCTTCATGGATGGAAAAGAATCCAAGGGTTGAGGCAAAAAGGTTTGAGAAAGTTGATCTTGCAAGTAAAGGATTTAAAATGACTCTCACACCACCAAATATTAATTCTAGCTTTAGGAGGACTAGAATCTAGCCACTAAATTATGATGCTCTTATGCATGATACTAGTTGTAGCGAGGCATTTGATGTGGATGGTCTAGAATAAGGTAATATCCAAGCACATGTGCAAGAATAAGTGGATGAATGAGAAGATGTATTTGTAGCTAATAATATGATTTCCCTCTCTCAAGGACACTTATGTGGTGATGATGATAAACATGTAAGTGAAACACAGAATAATCATGAACCAATTGATAGTAACATGGAGTTTTTTATACCAACTGAAGCACATGCGACTTCTGTATGTGATATGCTTAACAACTTTTTTTATCATGCAACTAACAATGAGAATGTGGTTGAAAATGTGATTCAAAATTACATTGTTAATATTGCACTAGGAAGCAACATTAACCAATTGATATAGCCAAGCCATGTAACCCTAACGTCATGGCTCATAGAAGCCATGATGAATATGAACAAACATAATGTGTCAAGAACCAATGAAGAAAGCATGAACATGCATTCACAACCAGCAAAATTGAGCAATGAGATTGTTCATTTTTTGTGGACAATAGATCATTGGAAGAAATATTATACATAATGAGGAATCATACGAAGACAACAATATAGTTCAATCAATTGTCCCATATATTGAAAGGCAAGTGTCAAACAAGGAGAAGCAAGTGTCATGGAAGGAGAAGTTATTTGGTTGGTTCCTAAAACTACCAATAGAGAGTGTGTCAATTAAAATAAGGCAAGTAACATATCCTAATCATCGATTGTTAAGTTGGCCAACCTACTTGGCTTAAGAAGGCAACTCAACAAGGTTCAACAATGAAGATTCTGGAGGCCATCAAGCATAGGGATGTCATATTTTTTTTGGTATAACCACATTAGGATGTGGATTATAAGGATTACCTGTGTTGATTGTTACATGACCATTTTTTATTAGAACCTAGGTAAGTTCGTTCCATAATGTTTGCAGCATTGTAATCAAAAGCAATTGTAATGTTCTTCTCTCCCAATATTGTTCTACTATCTTAGCATGTCTCGATTACAATGTTTCAAACAAAATATATATTGATATAATTTATCTGTATTTGTAAAATTGAAGTGCTTTTCAAATGATTAATTCTATCATCTTTCTCTCCTCTATTCAATTGCATTTGAGTAGCACATAAGATTTTCTATCATGCATCCACGTAGGGTGTTCTCTCTTTCACCGAAATGCTAGATGTTTACAATCTAACTAGCAACTTTGCCTTAAATGTAACTACAAATGTTCCTTTCTAAATAAATAAAACCTAGAAGAGAAATAGTTAATATTTGAGTGATTCAGTTCCCTCTAACTCATATTCAATCCTTGATTAAAATATTAAATTGACTTCATTCTTATCATTTTATTAACAGCCTAATAGGGATAACCTACTAAATATGAAAAAACCTCTAACGGATGAAAAAAATATGCATAGGAAAGGTGATGACCAGAAAATTCAACATAAAAACACAAAGAAGATTTTATGGTGAATCCTTTATATTGTTGTTGCAACTATAGTGAACTAAAACATCAAAGAATTACTTTGTTGAACTAAACACTAAAGAGTTACTTTTTAGTTGTTAATATTGTTGTAGATATTTATATTGCATTTGGAAAGAAAATTTGAAATAGGTAGTTTCAATGTATAGATATAGAATTCAAATGAAAATATTTGAATGCATTGAACATCGTAGCATCCCTCATTCAGTCATGATTCCTTTTAAAATAAGTTCTCTCGATTTCAGGGACTGGAGAAAAAAATATGACCCACATACGTCATATGTGAAACAAGTTTGTAGAAAGTATGGGTGGGATGGGAAGATCTAAAAATGGAGACACCTCCTTCATCAATTTGATCCTCCTTTTGACAAGAAAGAGGAGAGACCCAATTTCCAGTGGGTGGTAGGGATAAAATAAATGTTAGTATGTGGAAAGCAAGGTTGGTGCAACTAATTCAAATGGAGAAATGACAAATCAATTTTACCTATTAACAAACATTAGAGCCCCTGCAGAAATTCACCTATTGATAGACATAAGTCGTGCAGAATTTCACACATTTTCGAAACACCCAAAGATATAGGTTGAGCAAACATAGGCTACTAGAGAACACATTGACACTCCAAGGTAGAGAGCTCTAGAATATTTGAGATAGGTCGAGCAATAGACATTTTCAAAAAAACTTACATGCATTTTTACGTGCAAAAACACATATTTTCGAAACACCTAAAGATACAAGTCGAGCAAAGATAGGCTCCCAGAGATTACATTGATGCTCTGAGATAGAGGGCTCCATAAGCTCTGAGATAGGTCGAGAAACAAACAATTTAGAAAGAAAACTACATACATTTTTATATCCAAAAACACACATTTTCAAAACAACCAAAGATACAGGTCAAACAAACATAGGCTCCCAGAGATTAGATCGGTGCTCTGAGACAGAGGGCTCCAGAAGCTCTGAGATAGGTCAAGAAACAAACATTTTTTAAAAACCCTACATACATTTTAAAACTCGTAGGGTTTTAAAATATACATTTAAAAATGAAGCTCTGAGGGTTTTTTAAAAATGAATCCTTGAGACTAACATTTTCAAAAACCCTACGAGTGCGTAAAACCCATTTTTTAAAACCCCTACCAGTGTATACAAATGTAATTTACAAACAACTGTGCATAAATTGAAACATCATAAGCTAATTTTACATCCCAAAAAAACATATTTTCGAAACACCCAAAGAATGCACTACAATTCCTAGCAGATGGATGGAATGTGTTGATAAACAAAAACAATGGTAGTTGGTAGGATAATATATCCTACCAGAGAGCTAGCCATGAAGCCACTCTCATGCCCAAATTCCATTGCAAATTTCATCAAAACCCCAACACCTCGTTGTAGCTTACCTGCAATAGAGACAAATATTAACTACAACAGAGATACTAAAAGGTTAGCCTTGGAGCAAACTGCAAAAGCTTGACAAAAATTTCATGGATAAAACTAGTAAAGTCCCACTTACACTCACGAAAATTGACTGGAGCCTAAAACCTACATGTCCACCACCAAACTTAATGAAATCTCCCATAGACTCCATCATAATCGAATATACGTTTCCATTATGTGCCACAGGGATGGGGCAACACTCAATAGGGCACGCAATCAACAACTAGAACAAGTGTAATGGTAAACCCCCCACGAAGTAAGCGAAATAGTGGTGCCCTTGCAGTAGCACAACAATGGATTTGTAGGTTGACTAGAGGAGGTGGATTAAACAACTACCAGGGTAGCTCAGCGCCCACACATCGTGTCTGAACAACATAACATTTCATTTGGAACCACTTCTAGAAAAAAAAAACCAACACAAAACCCTAAACCAATGAGATTAACACTACATTAACTTGCCCACCCACCATGACAGGTGGCTTCACCATGTGGACAAGTGTCATAAATCTTACATGGAGGGATACATGTGGTTTGTGGTAGTGGCAGGGAGGGTGCACAACAACTAGCATCCCTCCCTTAGTGAAAATTCCACTATCTCGATACCACCCAAAAAAATAAATCTTTCCTCCTTTGGTAGCCTAATCCCAATTTGAAATGCTTCAAGGATTACACTACTATGTAACTAAAACTGAAATGAAACACCATGCAATATGAACCAGACGATTTTTTGCATTGTCACCCAATAAAAACCCTGAATGAAGGCAATTACTCAAAGAAGATATCCTAGGAAGCATCAACATGTAAGGCATAAATATCCAAATAATGGAAATTTTAATTTTGCTTCATTAAATCAACACTTCACCAAAATGGATTGTTTGTCCTATAATACTCTATGTGTGCAAAGCTATATGCAATGAAGACGAATCAAAATGATAAAAAACCAAATGAAGTGAAACTTTCAATAAAATTGTAAGAGCACCTTGTAATAGTTCCAGATCTTGGAACTATACCAATGTTAAAGGAATTTCGTTACCTGTACATAAATCAAAGCACAACTTTTATGATGCAGGAGCATCCAGCTCACCGTAATTGGGCAGAAATCTAACCAGGTTCAACAACTCGTGACCGAGTAAACTGTCAAAGTTTTATGGGAATAATTTTTCTTTTTATGTTATTTTACAGAATCAGCAAAAGTCAGATACCTCTTTTATTTTCCAGTTTAGGATTACTGTAGTTTCATTGTTGATTAAAAGGTAGTTTATGTAATTAGGAAAAATAACCATCAACTTTTCCTACAAGTCTTGGAATGTCAAATGATTATAGTTATGGATAGAAATAGAAGTTAGGTAACCATCTTTGTAACAGTTAAACAAAATGCAAGCATCAACTGAAGACAGAGGGCTATAAAGCCAAAATACATGTAACAGGAAAGGGTTCAGTTCAGAAGAGAAGAAGTTGAGTGAATTTAGAAATAGAAAATACCAAGCATTCAAAACCAGAGAAGTTACTGTCCATCGAAATTGTTTGTATAAATATGTGTTGATTTTCATTTACATTTTCATCACCTAATAGACTACTGTATCATTATAAATTATTACATTGTCATGGCTACTGTACAAGCATAATGCACATTCGAATCTAAATCAGGCAGATAGAATTTTAACGAATTCTGAGTCATCAAACAAACAGTCACATACTTATTTACGCATGCGGTGGAGCAACATTACCAGTTTACAATGTTCAGTTAACAGCGACCAAATAATACAACCAGTCACGCTCACGTTCGAATGCACAGCAACACAAACGACGGACAAGTGAATATGCCAAGGTAACAAATAACCATATACTCTTTTTCCATTAAAACTTCATTTTCAATTGTTCAGAACAACAACCTACAGCAAAGTCGATAGGGCCGAGTCCCATTGCATGGAACAGAGACAAATCTAGATACGTTGGAGACAAATACGATTAAATTACAAAAACCCAGGTCCAAAACGGAAAACCCTGAGTTAGGGTTTGTGACAGACCAGCAAGCAGGGTCACGCTGGACTCCCATACTTTTACACACGGAGTCAAACATAATGAAAATTAGGGAAGAATAACAATACAGTGACCAAACAATCAAACTAGCGGACGGGTCATCCCCAGCGCAAAAACCAACATTCACAAACAGTAACGAGTTTCAGGCCTACCCAGAATACAAGCAACCAATACAGCCGAGTATAGAAGAATACGCCACCTAGGTCGCCTATAAGGACCTGCAAGGAGCCAAAGGTAAAATTAGTGCATGGTACAGGAAGAATACAGAGAAAACGAAACCCTGTGGAGAAAAATAACCTGATAAACGAAACCCTTACCTGGAGGACGTGAAGAGAAGCCATATCCAGAACAGTGAACAAAGTTGAGCGACTGGAGAGAAAAGGGGCAAGTTGGATTAGACCCAGAACAAGGAGAGGATGGAATTGAAGCATAGAAAGACAATGTACCTGTGTTAAATCCGAAGGCGCATCTCGAGAAACCAAGTGCTTCCAACCACAATCAATGCCGCGTCGTGAGAAGGCATACGAACCCAGATAATTACCAACAAATCGAAATTGGAATGAAAATCTCAGAGAACCAGTAGCACATACAAAAACGGCACAATGAAAGCCATATGACAGTGAACAGGGAGACTAAATTTGAGCCACAGCCGAATACGACCAACCGAAGTTACAATTATAACCACAAGCAAGCCCAATAACCAGTGAATCCATAAATTCCATAACCAACAAAGTAGCAGTGTGACTTACCGAGGATTGAGCACAAAACCAGGCAAATAACCTCCATAGCTAGACAGGTTTGCTTTCGGACAAACGAACAGAATAACCAGAAGCGAAACAAAGCTCTCATACAGTACCCAGAACCAGTCAAAGCACAACACATTGCCCATAAGTTTCGTTACAGAGCCGAAGGAATCACAACATAACGCAACCATCGTTTTCCCAACGCAGAGCTAACAAAACCCTCGGCGCAACAGAACAATAACCAAAGGAAGGATCGAGAGACGCGTTAAACATTAGGGTTGAGTAGTATACCGAGGCAGGGTACTACCATTAAGATTGCATTTACTACCCAGCTACCACCAACCTACAGAACCGCGGGAAAATACCATACATCCGCCACGTAATCAATCCGAATACACAACATAAAGCACAAAGCGTCGCCAAGTGGGTTGGGTCCCATCAGAGTGGTATCAGAGCAGTTTGAGTTGAAGAGGTTTGGGAGAAATGGATATAGGTAGACGAGGATGAGGCCGAGGTGCTCGTAGAATGGCATATGAGGCATTAAGAGAAGAACTCAGAGTTCTTACTGCTCGATTGGAAGCAGCAGAGGCAGGCAGGAGAAGAGATCCAGAGTTAGGTGATGTGAGCGAAGAAGTGGAAGTGGCAACAGATGGGCCTGAAGGTGACTCACCAGAAGTGAAGTTATTGAAGTTTGTATTATTGTCAAACAGCAGACCAAAACCAGAATTACCAACCTACGATGGCAGTTTATCTATCGGCGTTGTATTAGATTGGATTAGCGAGATGGATAAGTATTTTGAATGCAAGGAAGTTAGTGAAGACCGTAGGGTCAAGTTTGCAGCAACAAAGCTGAAAGGACACGCAACCCTGTGGTGGGACAGTGTCCAGAACGAGAGGAAGAGGTTGAACAAACCTCCGATAAAAACTTGGACGAGGATGGTAGCTAAATTGAAGGGCAGATTCCTGCCAAGAGATTACCAAATCGCGTTACATAGACAGGTTCAGAATTTGAGACAGAGGGTACTGACTTTGAAAGAGTATACAGAGGAATTTTATCGGGTAAATTTGGGAGTTGGATACACAGAGGATACAGCAGAAAGGACAGCCAGATATGTAAATGGGCTGAGGATGGATATTTTGGATGAAATAAGCATTTTGTCTCCCAACAATACGAAGGAGGCATACCAGAGCGCGATCAAAGCGGAGGAGAAACTTAACCGAAGACAGAATGCTCGGAGAGGACGAGGGTCTACCAGAGGAAGAGGCCAGTCCTATGGCAGGGGCCGAACTGCCAGCAACAACGAGGAAGCCAGCAGTTCAAGGATTTCAGGAATAGCAGAAAAGGGAGATGGAACGAGAGGTGGCAGATCGTTTCAGCGCGGCAGAGGAAATGGCCGTGGAAGGGGAACTGGTTACCAGTGCTGCAGATGCCACAAGTGGGGGCACCGCTCTTTTGAGTGCCCAGAAACAGATTCAACTGGACAACGAGGCGGGTATGTGGCGCAACCGGAGGACGCAGCAGCACCCCCTCAAGAGGCAGAAAATGCCCCAGAAATAGGAGAAGCTTTAGTGCTGCATAATATGTTGTTGAAGCCAGTTGATGAGAGTGTTGAGAAGACGCAGCGGAAAGCTCTGTTCAGGATAGTTTTTAAATCGCAAGGTAAGTGCTGTAAAATGATAATCGACAGCCGAAGTACTGACAATTTGGTGTCAGCCGAGATGGTGGAGAAGTTAGGACTGAAGCGTTTGAAACACCCCAATCCTTATCGAGTTTCATGGCTACAGAAGGGGCACTAGTTACTGGTGGATGAGCAGAGTGAAGTTGAATTTCAAATAGGACGGTATAAGGATAAAATCACTTGCGACATTATGCCAATGGACGTATGTCACATCTTGTTGGGCAGACCTTGGCAATATGACAGAAAAGTGACACACGATGGGGTGTTGAACTGTTATAAGTTCGAAAAAGAAGGGATTAGGCATACCCTTGTGCCCATCAGGGAAGAGAAGGAGGCAGCTGAAGTAAATGAAACTAAGGCATTGCTAATGAGCGGAAAACAATTTTTAAAGTAGGTTGAAAACAGCGAGATAAATTATGCTGTAGTCAAAAAGACAAGGACAGTTCTGTTGCATACAGAAATCACAGATTTTCATATAGAAATACAGCAGATGTTGGAAGAATTCACGGATATAGTAGTGGATGACTTGCCAGATAAGTTACCTCCCAAGCGGAGTATTAGTCACCATATTGACTTCATACCTGGAGCCAGCTTACCAAATAAGGCAGCTTATCGAATGAGCCCCAAGGATAATGAAGAAATCAGAAAA
>APFE031349512.1:27031-63800 GCA_000404065.3 Pinus taeda
TATTTCTTCATTGCAGAAAATGTATAAAACAGAGTGCTAGGATAGCACTAAAAACAGAGTTCAGAATGATTTAAAATGTAACACAGGTTCATCAAATTACAACTGATAAAAAGCTTAATGAGCGTACACAGACGCAGCTATTTATAGAAGTTTCTAAGATAGCCTATCCGTGCAACTGATTAACTGAAAAGTAAATAAACTGTTATGCGTATTCATGGTTCTTTGACACTTCATGCGGCTGCGTGGAGGAATTAGTGGTTCTGTCGTCATGGGTAATGAATCCCATGTTGGATCATGTCCCCTGCCATCTGTAGAACGTGGACAAATCACCGTTTAGGATGACGTGACCAAGCAGCTCACAATCACCGTTAAACTGCCTTGAGTTGACCGTGACTTGCCCTGCTTTGACCGTGGATAAAGATGACGTGGATGGCTGGAAAGATAGGACAGGAACCTCGAGCATGTTGACACCTAAGTGCCCATGTGGCTCATCTGGCAAACCGACACGTGGAACATTGTGTTTAACAAAAAGGCTGCAGGATCTTCAGATAGCTGCAGGATCATCAGATGGCTGCAGGATCACCAGATAGCTGCAGGATGCCTGCAAGTAAGTAAAAATCTAAACAAATAGTCATCCATTAGAAAAACTTACTTAATCATGCTTAATAACACCTAATGTAATGATCTGGGTGGTTTTATGGTGAAAATGAGGCAAAAGATAAGGAAAGATAAGGAAAGATTGAGGAAAATGGTAGATAAGTAGGTGTAGAATAGAGGCTCTACATTTATTAGAATTGATAGATTTATTATATTGGTTTCAGTGAATGTTGTGAAATGACTTGAAAATAATGGATAACCCAATAGTTAGGCTATTTGGATTTTGGTTGTAATTAGGAATTAGATCCTATTTCTTAGGAGGTTGTTTCCCTAACTAAACACATTTGTATAAGACATGTATTATTTGATTTTTTTATTCAATGAAAGTCCACGCTGTGGCAAATTAAGGGGCTCTTTACGTGAAGACTGCAAGTTTCATTCAATTTGGTTTTGTCTCCCATTTTGAGTTGGTATCAGAGAAATTTTGAGTTGGTATCAGAGAAAGGTTGTGAGGTTGAAGTTGATTTAGTTTTGTGTGAAGGGTTGTGTTTATTCAACTGCATGTTGATTTGCATCCTATCAAGAAAAGGAAAGCTTGGGACATGTGGATTTGGGACCTCCAGGGCCTTGGTCTAGTTTTTTTATCATTTAAGTCACAGTCATTCCAGAATTCCGCGGGTGCTTTTGTTTGTTCGTCCGCCCTTCCTAGTCCAAGTTACTTTCCAAGAATTTATTTCCCAGTGGAATATTAATATTACCATTTATTAATATTCCACCAACGTAAACAACCTACGCCACGCGTTTCTCCTCAAGCTACTATTAGTCAACATTTGAACGCGGATCTATAGCTCATTGGCATGGTGAATGTGAACAAGGTGCCAGTGTGATGGGGCCGAGAGTAAGTTTGTCACCCTGGCCTGATTTTGTCCACAACCATTGTCACATTGGACGTGGAGGTTGTGGAATACTGGAGGTCAAGGATGATTTTTTCCATATTGAAGGTATCACATAGGCGGTCGATGAGGAGAAAATTGAGTAGTAGATTCGAATTACACGCAATAGATATGATCGATATGTGAATTTGTTGGATGTGTTGGCAGGACCAGTGTGGCATTTGCTCAGAGGTGTTGGAAGGAACATCATTTGGTTGGACGTGTTTGCAAGAACAGTGTGGTATGTGTGTGCCCAATTTGTATAATTGTGGTGTGGTGAGCATGGAAGAGTGTGGGAAGTGTGGTTCTCAAGTAGAGAATTGTTCTGCGTGCCCAGGTATAGAGAAGATCTTCCACGAGCTAAATTTTCCAAGATCCCAATTTGCAACAGTCATGGAGATCTTTGTTTCATTGTGTGTTAACTAAGCATGGAAAAGCGGTAGCAAGATCCAATCAAGGCTCATACGGGTTGTTTGATTCGTGGAAGGTCAAGTCAGTCTCATTCTTAGCGTGAACATGTGTCTTGAGTAGATGATCTGTGAGCTTGAGTGGTCCGGAGATTATTTATTTATTTATTTTTTGTAAGTGCTCCCTCTACTAAAGTGTGAAATGCACCAACAGAAGGAAAACTTATGTTTTGAATTTTTTTGCGTTGCAACACTCACTAAGATGAATCGGGAAGTGCGTTGCTCACAGAGATAGCGTTGACATTGTCTGCAATATAAAAAATATAGGAGCGGCCCACCATGAATTTTTTTAAAAGGACTTTGATGTCACTTTTCTTCTCTTTTTTACATAGATGTAATCTGTACAATTGATTTGTCCTTTTAAAGATATAAAAAGGAAACCAAAGTGAATTTCTGTGTCTATTTAGGGTTGCTTTGAAAACATATATATTTGGAGCCATTAGTGGTGCTTGTGAAGTGCGAAGAAGGGTACTATTGTAGATTGGGTTTACTGTCAAGATGGTCAGTCCACTTGCAGAAACATACTTGAATGAGGCCAATAAATTAGATGGAACCAACTATGCTAATTGGAAATTCAAGCTACAAACATTGTTGGAAGGCTATGATTCTTGGACTATCACAAAGGGAGAAGAAGCAAAACCTGCTACAGGTTCGACAACTACATTGATTCAAGATTGGGAGAAGTGAGATAATAAAGCAAAGGTATTATCAAGAATGTCTGTGAAAGATAATAGAATTCCTTATATTCGTGATTTTAAGACCTCTAACGCAACCTGGAATACATTGAAGGAGATATATTAAACTAAAATTACAAATCAACTTCTCTTTCTGAAGAGTAAGCTCTTGTATATTAAAATGGAAGAGAATGAATTTTTTAGTGCCTTTATTTCTAGAATTAAAAATTTGAGAGATAAGTTGGGAGACATAATATTGATATTATGACAATCACAATAAATGGAATGCACCTAAATAAGACGTTTGATATATAAAATCAATTTTCTGTTTTGATTCATAACAATGTGCCTAAATATTTTCATAACTATCCTTTTAATGCTCCCAAATATTAAGGGAAATCTCACTTAAAACAATCATGAACCACCTTACATTTTATTTTAAATAATTTCTTCCAATTTTTTCTTCCCTAGGAAAAATCACAATTTTAGACTATTATATGTGGAGACTTCCATGTTTTAGATGCCTCTGGCATATGTTGTATGTGTGACCGTAGTCATCAAAAAATATATAAGTTTGTACATGATTACCCATTTAGGGTGGACCTTCAAAGTTCAATAAAAGTTATACAAAAATTTATAAAATTTCAAAATTGCTTTGCTGTAAATTTTCTGCTAGGTTATGCATCATATAATCTGTGATAAAATTAGGGCTTGTCGGCCCCTTGCTGCATCTGATCTATATATGGCCTATGGTAGTACTGATAGGCCTCTTCCTGTCTTTGTTCTTGAATCAATCATTCACCCCTAGGTTGATGCGCTATCTATTTTGAAAGTTGATTCGCAACTTTGTTATGCTCACTGTAAATATGAATACATGTAAATTGATCAAATTGTGATTTTAAAATCAATGCATCATCCAATATGTTCTTGAGTGAAAGTACATGGCATGCAAATGTGCAATTGAACCAATTGATAACAATCTTAGAATCCCCAAAGATCTCTATGTGTCTACAGTTATGATTTAGTGCAAAATATGTGAGGCCAGGAAGTAACTCCTCAAGGCAAAAAATGATTCGTATGTGTTATTCCATGAGGTAGGTCTTTATTGTATCCATGAGGGAGAGACTGTTCAGTTCATATCCCAATGACTGTTCATATTTCTTATTTATCTATTTACATATATTCACCCAATCGCAAGGATTAGGTGTCAACATTCCCCCCCTTAATCTGAAGGGATGTTGGTGAGTCCAAGCATCATTCTGAATCGTTCAAGCTTTTATCTTCCAAGCACTTTGGTGAAGATGTTTGCAATTTTCTCATTTGTGGAACAACAATGGAGATGGATTGTTTTGGCCTCAACGTGATGTCGAATCAGATGATATTTAGTATTGATGTGCTTCGTTCAATCATGGAACTTTGGGTTCTTGACCAACTTTATTGCAGAGGTATTGTCAATCATGAGTGGAGTTGATTGTACTTGTTTTACCTACAAATCTTCAAGACTTTTCCCGAGCCACACAATTTCTTTTGTTGCTTCAGCTGCTGCCATGTATTCTGCTTCTATTGTGGAATCTGCTGGAACTGATTGCTTGCATGATCTCCAGGAGACAGCTCTTGATCCAAGACTCATAGCATATCCTGAAGTAGATACCCCGGTTTCTTTGTCTCCATCAAAGTCTGAATCAGAGTATCCAATCAAGTTGAAGTCGTCCACCTGTGTATACTTGATTTCAAAGTCTTGAGTTCCTTTCAAGTACCTTAGAACGCTTTTTGCAGTAGACCAATGTACCTCACAAGGCTTTTGCATAAACCTAGAGAGGGTTCCAACAATAAACGAAATGTCGGGTCTAGTAGTAGTTAGGTAGTTGAAACTTCGTAGAAGCTGTCTCTACTTTGTTGCATCCTCAAATTTTTTTCCTTCAATAGATGTGAGCTTTAAGTTTTGTTCTATTGGAGTAGTAAGAGGATTGCACTCTGTCATGCCAAACCTACTCAATAGATCTCCAATGTATTTCTTTTGAGAAAAAAATATGGACTTCGGATGTCGGGTTACTTCAATGCCAAGATAGTAATGAACATAGCCCAAATCAGTCATTTCAAAACTTTTCCCCAATTCCTTCTTTATGGTTAAAATGTAGCTTTCATTGTTCCCTGTCATCAAAACATCATCTACATATACCACAAAATATACAACTGTTTTGCCAACTTTCTTGACAAATAAAGTTGCATCATCAAGATCATAATGTTTGAAATTGAGTTTCAGAAGATGCTCAGTTAGTTTTTCATACCAGGCTCGCAGTGTTTGTTTGAGGCCATACAAGGACTTCACCAGTTTTATACTTTATGTTCATGTCCTTTCATAGCAAATCCTTCAGGCTGGGACATCAAAACATTCTCATTTAGATCTCCATTTAAGAAAGCAGTTTTTACATCCATTTGGTGGACTTTCCAACCGTTCTAAGATGCTAGTTCAAAGAGTGCCCGGATGGTATCCCATTTTGTTGTGGGGGAAAAGGTCTCCTCATAATCGACCCCTTCCTTATGTGCAAAACCTTTTGCCACAAGCCTAGCTTTGTGCTTTTCAAGTGAGCCATCAGCTCTATACTTGTTCTTATAGACCCACTTGTAGCCAATTGGTTTGGTTCCTAATGGAGGATCAACCAGCTTCCAAGTGTCGTTCTTTATGAGGGAATCATACTCCTTTTGCATTGCTTCTTTCCATTCATCATGAGAAGCAGCTTCTTTGAAGGAAGTTGGTTTCAAAATCTTGTAGACAAGTTCAATTCACAATCATAAGAAACATCCATATCAACAGGTGAGTTAGAGTCATCCACATCACCTCCATTTTTCCGGTTTGAATTTCTAGTTCCTATTTTTCCAACCTCATCAGGATGAACAATTTCAAGTGTCTTTGTTAGCCACTTTGGGGGACCTTTTTCAGATGGTCTAGGCTGCTCCATTGATTGAGTTGGGACTGAATCAAGATTGGGTCTCCCAATTCTATCAATCACATCACTTAAAGCATCATCCGTTGTTGGAGTCTCATGTGGGGGAGAGTGTTCTTTAGAAGAAGATTCCACATGTTGATCTAGTATAGGAATCCCCCCTTCAAGATGTGGAATCTGATTATCAAATTCTTGAAATGATTTTGCTTTTGTGAATCTATCCAAGCGAACAAGTTGCCACTTAACAACATTGTTAGTTTTGGATGATTAAAAAAAAATGACATCTCTAGATACAAAAAACTTCTTATTTACTTCATCATAGAGGCGGTATGCTTTGGAGGTGTTTGAATATCCCAGAAAGATACACTTATGACTTCTAGCACCAAGTTTGTTTCTATTTACCTTTGGTATCAAGGCATAATAGGTGGAACCAAAGACCCTGAGATGCTTTACCGAAGGAACATGTCCGTACCACATTTCATATGGAGTCTTGTTTCTTATAGCATTAGATGGATATATTTTCTTTATATATGTAGCACATAGAACAACATCAACCCAAAACATTATCTTTACATTTTTGAAGAAGATCATGGATCATACCATATTTAAGATTGTCTTATTCATTCTTTCAGCTACACCATTCTGTTGGGGATTATAAGGCACAGTTGTTTGATGTTTGATCCCATGTTGGCGAAGTAGTTTTCAAATTCATTTGATGTGTATTCTTTTCCATTATCAGTGCGAATAGACCCAATATGAGATTGTGCATCATTTTCAATCCATTTATGAAAATTCTTGATTGTTTGAAAAGCATCAGATTTTCTCTCCAATAAATAAACCCAACACATTCTGGTGTAGTCATCAATAAATGTCATGATATATTTATTTCCATTTGCAAAAGGAACATGCATTGGACCACATAAATCTGAATGAATGAGTTCAATTTTTCTATGTGCTATTGAATGTGAATCATGAAAAGACTGTTTGCTATGCTTTCCAAGAATGCAAGCATCACTGCTTAAGTTTCCTAGGAATTGTAGGCAACCCAACAACACCATTTTTCTTCAACAAGCGGAGACTGTCATAGTTCAAATGTCCAAATCTAGCATGCCATAATAAACTTGATGGAAGTGTACCTTCTTCATGATGAGAATATATATGAGAAATGTTGTGCATGAGCAGAGTGTTCCTTGCAGCTTGAGAAGCCTTTCTTCTTCTATTTCTCCTCATGACAAGTGAGTGGTCAGATGCTTTTCTTACCTCAAGCTTTCCATCAAACATATGAATGGAGTGACCTTGTTGGCGGATGTGGACCAAGGACAACAAGTTTCTCTTGAGCTATGGGAGATATAGAATATGATGCATAAGAAAGTCTGAAAGACCAGGTAGTTTAAGCCTGATTGTGCCAAGCCCTGATGGCTTGATTTTTGATTGATCTACAAATTATACTGCTCCATCAACATTGTCAGTGAGATATTCAAAAAAATATTTTCTATGAGTCATGTGGCAAGTTGCTCCTAAATCAAGCAACCAATCATTTTTCCAATAAGCAAGTGAAGCATTAAATAAATCTTCATTTACTCCAATGTTTAATTGTGCCACAATATAGTGAGCAGATTCATGTGCTTTACCTTTGTCTGTATCATTAGTTTTACCTTTCTGTTGGTTTCTCTTCTGCTCAATTTTGTCCCATGGTAGCTTGCATGTAGAGGCATCATGTGATCCATTTCTTTTACAGCGTATGCAGTGCAAATCTACCTTTTCTCCTTGAGAATGTCTTCCCCCCTGCCTCTGAAATATCTTCCTCTTCCTCTTCGGCCACCTCTTCCTCTTGTAGAATCTTGAGTAGGATGCTTTTATTTATGAACAAGGAACACGGCCTCTTCAGAAGTTTCAGGGGCTATCTTCTTTCCAAAAGCTTTCTCTCTTTCAACAAACTTTTTCACAAGAGAGTCAAAGGTGATATCTTTGAGATTTCCATTTGCTTGCAATGACTCAAGATAATTTGGAGTAAGTAGGATAAAGTGCCTTGAGAAAAGCGATAAGAGGAATATCCAATTCAACCTTAGTGGATTTGATATCATGCATTATAGACTTTATTTCAGATGCAAGAGCAAAAGAATCATTATTTTGCAGTTCAAGAGTAAAGAGTTTAATCATGAGTTGAACAACTTCAACTGCAGAATGTGAGTCATAGAGTTCTTTCAGCTTTTGTAAGGCTTCAAAGGTAGTTGAATATGACGAAATATGGCGACTCACCTCTTCATTTACAGATGTTGTGATTAATGCCTAAGCTTTGATGTTCTTGTTTTCCCAAATGATGAGCTCTTTGTCTAAGGTAGGCTGTACTGGTTCATTGTCTCCATCTCCAACACACACTCCTTTCCACAACTCATTGAAAATGAGGGTGTGTTTTATCATCCGGGACCATTTAGGATAGTTCTCCTTGCCAGTGGGAACTATTCCCACCATGGATATGATTGAATTCATTCTGTAACAAAAACTTTTGCTGCAAAATTTTACTCTTAATGGGAAAAATATACATCTGATATGATGTGTTAAAGTATGGAATATGGTAGTGTTTAAACAACACATATATGACAGCCTTAAACAAGATCACTCCATTGATACATGGGAGAGCGTACATTCAATGTACAACACAAATATCAATATTCACCTATCACAGACCACAGTATTGCCAGCAAAAGCAACAAAAAATATATTCACTGTGTATACATCCAGAAAATCTTTAAAAAAATACTTGTGTCAGAACACTGCGTTACAACAACAGCTATATATCATGGAGCGATACTAGATCTATGTTTCTCGCTGGTCCGACCTACTCGCTAGAATGGCTATAAATTTAGGGAGCTCAACATGTAGCAGAGTCAGTTCACAAAGGCAAAGTCATTCGGTCTTCTGTATGGAAATCAACGCACAGACCAGCTTATGCACAGTGTCACAGTGAGCAACAATGCATAAAATCCAATGCACCACCGTACAGCCCTTCAAAAATTCTCAATACGCACCAACGTACAACCCATAGCAAAGGAACAAAACCCACTAGCATACAGTAGTTCAAAAAACTCTCAATACACACCAGCGTACATACCATGTTAGGCCAGTGTTAATTCAATACAGCACCATTGTTTTCCTTTTGACAAGTGTTCGAATTTCAACTGGAGTTATCTAAGAGTCTATGTAATATTCACAAACAACATAATCATGGATATGCTCACTTCATTGCAATATAACTATGAATCAACGCCTAGAGATGCTTCATTCCAATGCACAAATTTTAATCAGAGAATTAACACTCCAAGTTTCGTAGAGGGGACAAAGGACGGAGCAAGGAAAACTCTGAGTGGGAGCATAAAAATAGCAGAAGACAAGAATTACAGGGTCAAACCAGTGTTAAAAATACTAGGAGCAGCGTATACGTGACAAATATGAGACAACTTTTATATGGAGCAGCGTAATAACCAGACAACGTATTAATGAACAACATATTAACCAGAGGCAGAGCCTTGTAATATCCATTCCTTGCTATTGTTCTTTTCCCTCAATGTAAAAATTGGAAGTGTTAGAACTGCACAGGGTGAAAGGTGTGTGTTCATATCCCACAGCTGTCACTGCGATTGGAGCAGGCGACTGTTAAGGGAATATAAAAATGCATATGACACTAAATGGAGGGTGGACAATTCAAAAACGTATATAACACTTGAGTTGTACAAAAATAGGCAGAACATAGGTAGGAAATGGAGTTACAAGGGCAGGAGTACTAAAATTAGGACTGGCTTTGATACCATGTCAGGCCAGGCAGTAACTCCTCAAGGCAAAAAATGATTCGTATGTGTTATTCCATCAGGTAGATCTTTATTATATACATGAGGGAGAGACTATTCAGTTCATCTCCCGTTGACTGTTCATATTTCTTATTTAACTATTTACATATATTCGCCCAATCACAAGGATTAGGTATCAACAAAATATAATAGATGACGAAGTGAGATGAGCTCAACAAAGTTATTAGTGCCAGCACCTAGGCCCATATGAATGCAAAAAGAATGAGAATTAGATAAGTGAAGTAGGACACCTCCCCACACCCCTGGTCTTGGGTTAAACCGTCAAAGTAGGCCCAAGGGTGTTCATGGTCATTAACTTCGGGAGAGATAGATTGGGGAGGGGAGGTTTGTTCATCCTCTGGAATTTCATTATAACTATTGCAGATCCTAGAAATAATCATTGACCACCTTATTTGCATATTTTTGAAAATTATTTTATTGCTTCTTAACCATATATTCCAGCATATGGTCAATGGAAGATTGCAAATTATCATTGTGGGGGATGCATTCCACCATCTGTTCCATGCCTCCTTGATGTCACTCCTTCCCATCTTTGAATGATGTTTAACAATGACAACACCTACTCCCATACTTGATGAGGGGTTGTGCAGGACAAGAATAAATGATCATTTGATTGCTCCTCCCGATGACAAATGACACACCATGTTGGACCCTGAAAGGATATTTTCATCAGATTAATGTCTTTAGGTGTCTTATTCATGATGTTGTTCCACATGAAGAGGCGCATATGGGGAGGTGCCTTAACTTTCTAGATTGTTTGCCACCAACTTTCCCAGACAGTGGGCTAGTGTGCAACGTGGATAATGGGGTACCCCTCTTTAGGGGAGTATGATCCATGTGTTGTTGGGGCCCAAATCAATTCATCATCGTCATCCCTTATTCGAACATGTGATTCTGATAATGTAGTAGTGTAATGCCTCTAATCCTGTGCCCATTGTTCAGGGATACCAAGATGAATTGCTGACTACCATGCTTGTTGGAATATTGAGGAATTCAACTGATCCAGAATATGTGCTATTGTGACAATGTCCATGTTGTTAAGAAATGAAATCAATGCCGGAGGGAGTTGGTATAGGTTTTCGCATCCAATCCATGGGTCGACCCCAATTCAAACTGTTGCGCCATTGTTTATTCGCCAAGTTCATCCTCTCTTGATAGTGGGGAGAGTTAGTATGATAGATTATCAAATAACATAAATACCATGTTTGTTCCAAGATTGTAATTGAACCTAATCCATGAGATTTTTAGGCTGAATATATTTATAAGTGACCACTTCTGTCCATAGAATTTTGCTCCTTAGCAGGATCCAAACCAATTTAGCAGCCAGTTCATGTGAAAAAGTAGGGAGATCTTTGAGGCCCCATCCCCCCATTTTTTTGGCAAAGCAATGCAGCCCCATTTTACATAGGCAAAAGGCTTTCCTTCCTTGTGCCCCTTCTAGAGAAAATTGTAGAAATCCTTTGTATTCTAGAGAGTATACCTTGAGGTATCCAAGTAAGCAACATCCAGTAAACTGGAGTGGCTTTAAGAATGGATTTGATAAGCACTAGACATCTGTCGTGGAAAAGAAATGATGGCTCCAGTTGTTCATCATTTTTTCAACCTTAGCCACCAACCAGTTCTAGTCCACAATTTTGTATCCATGTGATTTAATGCGGAATCCCAGATATTTTAAACCCTCCTCCAGCTGTAGGATTTGGAAGGGAAACTTCATATATGCATGATGATTTTCTTGAGGTGAGCATGCCGAGAAAGTAATGGTGGACTTTGGTCGATTAATTTCCATCCCCGATGATGTACAAACTAATTTCATTGTATCAAATAGAGTATTGTAGTCATGTATGCCTCCATTGAGAAATATGAGCACGTCATTCATGAAAAGGAGGTGTGTAAGGATACACTGATCTGTGATCTTGAGGCCCTGTAGCCTCCCAACTCTTTTTTCATGTGATATCGGTCTACTTAATCCCTCCATGATTATTAGAAAAAGGAGTGGGGAGGGTGGGAAACCCTTCCTGAGACCCCTCTGTGCATGGAAGAAGTTGGAAGTAGAGTCATTAATGAGAACACTGAAAGAGACAAAAGTTATATAACACACAATCCATCGAATGAAGGGGATAGGGAAGTTAAGGTGAGTTAATAACATCCTGATATAGAGACAACTGACTTGGTAAAAAGTCTTTGAGAGATCAATCTTGAGTATGGCTCCTTTCAGATTCTTAAGCTTAATAGAATGAAGGGATTCCTAGGCGGTGCCAATGCCTTTGTGGATCTATTGATTGTGGAGAAATGAAAATTTTTCAGAGGATAAGCTTGATACAATTTGCAAAGATATTAGCAATAATCTTGTACATATAGTTGTAAAGGGAGATAGGCTGAAAGTGATTAAAGGATTGAGGTGATTCCACTTTAGGTATAAGGGTAATGAAAGTAGTGTTGATAGCTTCATACAATCTCCCAGTAGATTTTCATTCCTAGATAACATTGAGAAGGTCCGTTCCGATGGTTTTGAAGAAAGATAAGTAGAATTCCACCCACCACCCATTAGGACTTGGACTTTTGTCCTTCTTGAACCATTTCAAGGTGCTCTCCAATTATCCCATAGATACAGGTTTGTTAAGGTCCTCGAATAAGTCATGATCCACAAATCCAGGAAAGTGTCTAGCTATGCGAATAATTTCTGCAAGTGATGCTTCGGGGGGGGGGCTTTGAAGACCTGCTGAAAATGTGTATTCCCCAAGTGTACCAACTGGTGAAAAGTATGATTTGGCTGACCATGTTCAGTCGGCATCTTCCAAATGGTATTGTTGGCCCTCCTTTCCTTAGAAACGTTGTGGAATAATTTTGTGTTTTCATCCCTTGCTTGTAGCCAAATAGCTCTACTTCTTAGTCTCCATGTCTCCTCCCGATCCAGCAGAATCTTGGATCTTTGTGCCTCCAGCTTAGTCAATGTGGCCTTTGCTTCAATAGACATGTAACCCCCGCCCTAGTCATCAGTCAAATCAACCATTTGATGTTCAAGATCACAGAGAGTGTGATCATCTCTAGCTTTCTTAGCTTTGGCCCATGTTATGGAGAGTCTTTTAAGATTCATGACGTTCCGACAGAATCCTTCTGCCAAACAATGATCATTTGATGTGCATGGTCTCTCCAATACTCATTAACTAGCCTGTGAAAGTCGAGATCCTTTAACCAAGTTGAATTGAATTTGAACGGGGATCTGGGCTTGTGGGATGGGCTAGCCAGCTCAAGATAGATGGGGGAATTATTAGAGATCCCACCAAATCCCACCCATTGTCTGTAATTTGTGAGATTAGCTAACATATATTATTTGATGAGGAAATGATCTAATCTTATTCCCAGTGATGTGTATCCAATTATCCTATTGCCAAGTAGACATCTTTATGTTCATAGGGATATCAATAAGATGGTGTTGCTCCAATAATTGATCCAATTGATCTGAAACAAGATCCATTTGTGAGTAATGACCCTAGGATTCTTCATAGCCAATAGTGAAGTTAAGATCTCCTCCCAGAATGGTATAGTTATTTATGAGGAAGAGCCCTAATAGGTTGTTCCAGAAATCCAACCTCTTATAATTAGGAGCATATATATTGACTATGCGAAGATTCCTACCCAGCTCCGAAGAGAAGATATCCATACCAAGGAACCTAGGGCCTCCCCAAGTAGAGATAGCATTAATGGTACAAGGATTTATGCCCAATGCAATTCCCCCTGATCTTCCATTGACATCTAAGGCATGAAAGCACCAACCAGGCATTAGTGACTGAAGTATCTGGGTAATTTTCTCAGTCATCCTTAGGGTGTCTTGTAAATAAATAATGTCACATGGTTCAGTGTCCAAGAGCCCCTTGAGAGCTAGTTTTTTAGAGGGACTAGGTAAACCCCTGCAATTAAATGATAGCCACTTCATGGGGGGACCGAAGCTAAGGTGTTTTTTTCTCTAAGAACCCTATCAATGGTGTTCTATCTGCCTAGGGCCAAATCAACCCCTGCAAGCATAATGGATTTAGAAATATTTGAGGGATGCCCCTGAGAGGGCTTGGTCTCAGCAACAGGAGATGTGATGCCTAATCCAATCAGATTAGGTAAAGAAGGGGTCCAAGGTTGGAGATTATATGAGTGTGAGTGTGAAGAGATGATAGGCTCATCTCAAATGGATGTACCAGAGCTATAGACAACAGCAGGGGTGGTGGAGAAAATAGCTGGTGGAGGATCAAGTGGGCAAGTGAGAGTGGAAGAGATCAAACAAGTGATGGATGCAAAATCAGACAGTGAATGAAGTAAATTACTATTATCTGAAAAAGAGGAACAAAGAGGAGGATATGTACCAGTGGAATGAGCAGCTGCAGCAGCAATATGGGATCTCATCGCGGTGGGGAAATTGGATGAACTTGGATAGTCCTTGTTGGCCGAGCTGTCCCCAACCATATCCATCAGACTAGCAGGGTGAGAAGGTTGATCTCCCACCTAAGGCTCTTCTGGTTGCTAATTCTTTCTTCCCTTTGAAAACAAAGAAGACGATGTTGAGACAAGAGGACATCCCTTATACAGGTTCTCGACCTTGTGACATCTTATGAACTTGAAGGGGATCCCTTCATAGTCAAGGATTTTATTACAATAAAAATGCCTCTAGTGTAGAGTGATATTCTCCTCCAATCCATCCCTTGTATCCAAATCAACCAGAATGCGTGCCATGGACTTGTTGCCAAAAGATTCATCTGTCTTTTCATGATACAGATAAGTGCCCAGTGCATTACCAATGTAGATGAATACATCCTCCAACCGGAAGTGTAGCGGTAGACCCGAAAGATGAACCCATATCGGACCTACACATAGCTTCTCCTTTTCTAGATAGAACAAGGGACTCCATTGTTTAAGAACCATTGGGGCAATTTCTATATGCCAATAGCACGAGAGGATCCAATCAGTATATTCCTCTTGGTGGAAGCTGAGAGAAAACCACTCGAGAGTGAGAGCAGTGATCAATGGTAGTTCTTTGAGAAGGGAGCCCAAGATTTCCATAGTTCAGAGGTGAAGTCTCTCAGCCATGTAGGTTCGTCCCCTGACTCACCCCACCAAAACCCTGTTAGCAGTATCCACCATATCTCCCATTGTGAGATCTTCGCCCAGCATAAGATTGTTGTCCTTGTCCATCGCTTTGACAAACTTCCCTTTCTTCACTTTGTTGGACCGAGGAGCCATCAGGTGGTCCCAGAAGGGATCCCTGCTACTGTGAAATCTCGCCTGCGGAGAGTGGGAGGAGCTCCTAAGGTTAAAGACCGGAATACTGAAATAGCTCGAAGGGATTAGGAAATTGTGCCGTGGACAGGTAGGGTTAGGGTTAGCAATGCTTTCCAGAGAAGTGAAGTGGGGGTAGGAAAGCCGTGATTGTGTGATTCCAATAGTCGAGTGTGCCAGAGGGAGTGGAGGAAAGGGGGAAATCAAGGAGAGGGGAATCAAAAGAGGGAGAGTGAGCAATGCATGCTGCAATAAGGTTGAGCGTTACAGGGAAAGTGGAGGGTGGTTGAGATCAGAAGAGGCATCCAAAGTGACAGAATCTCGCAGGTATGGCATATATGACCCAGGAAGATCCGTGACAGGTAGTTGTTCAGTCTACGAGAAATGCGGCGAGCGATATGAGCCAAAACTTGACATGGCATATGAGCAAGACCATAATGTCTCATATAGATCTGGGTTGGATGAATAGTTGATAGCTTTCGAGTCCATTCTAGCAGCAGTGAACGGAGTCAAGTATGCAGTAACGGTTGATTGAAGGAGGAAGATCTTGTCTACACACTGTAACAGTAAAGGATGCAGTAGGTAAGTAGCGGATGTGGATGCATAGCAACTACAGGAGGTCATATGGGGGCTATTATCCTAGACCCTATGGTGCTGCAACATGGTGCTTTGGATCCATCCCATCCATATAGTTAAGTGATGTTATAATTCGTTTTCTTCGAATGTTGTCTTTATACGTAAATTTATTTCTCCTCTATGACACAGTTCATACAAATCCATGATGCTGGGTGTTCGTATCTCACCATAGAAACATGGGAACAAATAAATAGATGGAGACAAAGTTCATAAGACCAAAAAAACATTATCTATGGCAATGGAAGATGAGGAAACTTCCTGCGTCAATGTGATTTTCAAAATAAACCTTGAAATATGCCTTTCCACGAATCCAGTAGGGGGAAGTATGCTAATCCAGACATCAATTTGGCGATAATTTCAACGTGATCGAGAGCATAAAGATCCAACTAGAGAATGCTTGCAGCAGTGTTGTGACATGTGTAAATATTCACGCTATCACTGCTCGGGATTTTGTTGTTCAAGTAAATCTTGATTATGCTTGCCAATTTTATGTTGTTATTTTTGTTTGAATTATTTTTAAAAACTGAAATCATGAGCCTTGAGTTAAATGGTCATGAAAATAGTGTTCCCAAGCATCTAAATCATAAGATTAGAAGTCAATTTTTTGCCTTAACGTTTTTTTAATAAAATCAATATATATATATATATATATATATATATATATATATATATATATAACCTAATAACCTATTAGGAAATAACCTAATACATTTTTGGAGTAAATAAAATGAGTAATCTACACCTCATAAGTTTTACACTAGGACAACCACATTTGTAAATGTGATTGATATAGGCCAAAGTTGTATATCAATCACATGCACAACCACATTAGTAAATATAGTTAATATATGATTATTATTATTATTATCCAATTTGGACACCAAATTGGAGTATGAGACCTCCTTGTTTGTGGGACAACGGACCCACCTCCATGCAGTGATTTAACTACTAAGTATACAAAGGCATATATACTCTACACCCTCTGGCTTTGAACCTGTGACCTCTAATGAGGAAACACATGCTCTTAACTATTAGGCCCACTCAAGCTATATTAATATTACTATTATTATTAATTACTATTATTATTTTTATTGTTAATTATATTTAATAACATTATTAACTATTAATTATTAACATTATTTCATTCATTATTAATTAATTAATAAACAATAATAATAATTAACTTATTATTAATATTAATATTATTTATAATGTTTTATTAATATCAATTATTTTAATTAATTAAATAATTAACTATGGTTAATTAATTAAATAATTCATTTATATTTCATTCGTTATTAATTAATTCATGTAATAACTAAACCTTAATATACATATTATAAACCCTTAAATAAACGTGATTAACCATGGTTGATTTTTATAATGAGACAATCTTTGTCTAATGCGACATTGGACCATGCTCGACTATGGTTAAACCCTTAGATTAATAAACTCAAGGGATTAATATTATAAACCCAAGGGATTACTACTAAAAAACCAAGGTATTAATACTAAAATCCCAATGGATTATGAACCCAAGGAAAAAATATTAAACCCAGGGAACTAATATTATAAACCCAAGGTATATAAATCCTAATATAAATATTATAAACACTAAAACAAACATGGATGACCATGGTTTATTTTCATATTAAGGAAATCCTTGTCACATTCTGGCATTAGACCATGATTAACCATGGTTGATTTTCATATCATGACAATCTTTGTCACAATGCGACATTCGACCATGGTTGACCATGATTAACTATGGATGACCATGTTTGATTTTATAAAACATGGTTGATCATGGTTAACCAAGGTTAACCATGATTGACCATGATTGACCATGATTGACCATGGTTGACCATGATTATCATATTAAGACAATATTTATCATAATGTGACCCCATGGTTGAGACGATTATTGATTTTCATATTGACACAATATTTGTTACAAATCCACCTTGGACCATCGTTGACCATGATTAATCATGGTTGATCACGATTGATTTTATAAAACATGGTTGACCATTGTTCAATAATATTAAACCCAAGGGACTAATGTTATAAACCCAAGGTATATAAACCCTAAGATAAA
This sequence comes from Pinus taeda, assembly GCA_000404065.3. Classification (NCBI taxonomy): domain Eukaryota; kingdom Viridiplantae; phylum Streptophyta; class Pinopsida; order Pinales; family Pinaceae; genus Pinus; species Pinus taeda. The sequence goes on from APFE031349512.1 coordinate 44,509, forward strand.
TATTATAAACACTAAAATAGACATGGTTGACCATGGTTTATTTTCATATTGAGACAATCCTTGTCGCAATGTGACATTGGACAATGGTTGACCATGATTGATTTTCAAATCGAGAGAATCTTTGTCATAATGCGACATTGGAACATGGTTGACCATGGTTGATTCTCATATTGATACAATATTCATCACAATGTGATGTTGGACCATGGTTGACCATTATTGAGACAATCCATGTCACAATGTGATGTTGGTTCATGGTTGACCATGTTAGACCATGATTGATTTCATATTGAGACAATATTTGTCACAGTGCGATGTTGGACCATGGTTGATTTTCATATTGAGACAATCATTGTCACAATGCAACATTCAACTATGGTTGACCATGGTTGGCTATGATTTACCATAGTTGAGCATGATTGATATTATAAACCCAAGGGAATAATAAATGCAATGGATTATGAACCCAAGAGAATAATATTAAACCCAAGTGACTAATATTATAAACCCAAGGTATATAAACCCTAAGATAAATATTATAAACACTAAAATAAACATCATGGACCATGGTTGATTTTCATATTGAGACAATCCTTGTAATAATGTGACATTTGACCATGGTTGACCATGCTTAACCATGGTTGATTTTCATGTCAACACAATCTTTGTGACAATGCGACGTTCGACCATGGTCGACCATGATTGACCATGGATGACCATGGTTGACCAAGGTTGACCATGATTGACCATGATTAACATATGGAAACAATCTTTGTCATAATGTGACATTAGAGCATAGTTGAGACAATGATTGATTTTCCTATTGAGACAAGATTTGTCACAACACGATGTTGGACCATGGTTGAGCATGTTTAACCATGGTTGACGACGGCTGATTTTGTAAAACATGGTTGACCATCGTTGAATAATATTAAACCCAAGGGAGCAATATTATAATCCCAAGGTATATAGACCCTAAGATAAATATTATAAACACTAAAATAACCATGGATGACCATGTGGTTGATTCTCATATTGAGATAATCCTTATCATAATGTGACATTCGAACATGATTGAGCATGCTTGACCATGATTGATTTTCAAATAAAGAGAATCTTTGTCACAATGTGATATTGGACCATGGTTGACCGTGGTTGACTCTCATAATGAGACAATATTCGTCACAATGCAACGTTGCACCATGGTTGACCATGATTTAATTTATTAAACAGGGTTAACCATGATTGATATTATAAAACCAATGGAATAATAAACCCTAGGGCTTAATATTAAAAACCTAAGGGATTATAAACCTAAGGGAATAATATTAAACCCTAGGAATATGAACCCTTCGATTAATTAACCTAAGGGATTGATATTATAAACCCAACGGATAAAAATTATAAACCCAAGGTATATAAACACTAAGATAAATATTATAAACCCTAAAATAAACATGGTTGACCATGGTTAGCCATTGTTGAGTTCCATATTGAGGCAATCCTTGTCACAATGTGGCGTTGGAACATGGTTGACCATGATTTATTTTTATATTGATACAATCTTTCTCGTAATGTGACACCGGACCATGGTTGATCATGGTAGATTTTCATATTGAGACAATCATTGTCACAATGAGACATTCAACCATGGTTGACCATGGTTGTACATTATTGACCATGGTTGACCATGATCGATATTATAAATCCAAGGGAATAATAAACCCAAGGGATTGATATTATAAACCCAAGGGATTAATACCAAAACCCCAAGGGATTATGAACCCAAGGGAATAATATTAAACCCAAGGGACTAATATTATAAACCCAAAGTATATAAACCCTAAGATAAATAATACCAACTTAGATTCATCTTAACTTTAGATCTACTGAGTGTGGGGAGGGATCAAATCTCTTTTCACTTTAAAATAGGTTTGCATCTAAAGAAATTTGATCCTTTTATGCACTTGGTTGATCGAGTGTTAAAATGAATCTAGGCTAATTTAATTATTAATTATTAATTATTAATATAAATATAATTATTAATTTTATGTTTTTTTTTTTTGACCGAGTCAAAATGATAAACATTACAACATCTCTACCATATTGGTATCAAATATTTTCATAGGAGTTAAGTTTACTTTTGAACCTCAAATATAGAGATTTTTTTTAATAAAAAGTGGATTGGGTGAGAGGGAATTTTGGATAAAATATAATATTATAGTATTATTTTTTACCCAATATGTATTACTACTCCCACCTAGTAAAAAGTGGCCAGGGGTGGGGGTAATTACTTATTAAAATGTAATATTATTATATTTTACCTAATATTTTCCATCACCCCCAACCTAAATATTACATTTTATTCAATATTTCCCCTCACCCCTACTATTTTTTTAGTTGAGTTTGTTTACTTTTAAACTTAAATATAAAGAAAAATTACAATAAAAAGTGGACTAGTTGAGGGTAAATATTAGATATATTATTATAGTATTATATTTTACCCAATACTTCTCGCAAGCTAGTAAAACGTTGATGAAGGTAGGAATAAATATTAGATAAAATTTATTAACTACATTTTACCTAATATTTCTCCCACCTCCTCCCCTCATGCCATCTCACTTTCACAGTTAACTTTATTCATTTCTAAACTTACCATCCTAGATCTATTAGAGCTCTATTTTTATAACACATTATTACACATAAATTACGAGAATATATTACATATATTATATTAAATTGATTACCAGAAAAGCCATTAGAATGAAGGAGCGGCGATTGTTTTGTACTTTGTGAAATCTTGTTTAACCTTACACTTCTTAGAAAGACCTTATTGGATCACCCAATAGCCTCAGGGAGCTCTAAAGATTCTATTCATATATGCACATTGTGTATTCATCCATTCAACGATAGAAAAAAAGAAAAAGAAAAAAAACACATAGGAACACCAAACAAGTCCATACAAATTCCAAGTGTGAACATATCCATAAAAATGTTTTACCTTTATAGCCTACATGGATTCAACGTCATCAGTTTCTACAACTAATTATGTATCTAAATATAACATCAAACTAAGACGAATCTATGCTAGTTTAATCTCCCCCTTAAATAGGTTATATTCCACATGAATACCATGTGTCAATAATTGGATTCTTAATACCATGGGTCATTTTTATTTATTTATATTATTAATTTAATAGAGTTATCTTTATTTTGTTATTTTTATTTTATTTTCACTAAGTTAAAATGTTTACATTATATTACGCTATATTAGTTACACACCTCTACCATTTTATTTTATTTTGTCGAGTCAAAATGTTTACATTAACATTACACATCTCTAGCATTCTGGGTTGGAGAGCACCTCTCAACCCCATAAAAAATGAATAATTTCAATAAAAAATAAAAAATATTTTATTATATTTTAAAAAAAAATAATATATTCAAAATCTAGAGTCCACCAATGTTAAATTAACTATATTACTTTCTCACAAACAAAAGTCCACTTCACACTGTACGATGAAACCAATTCCACTTCGCTTTCTGTAAAACCAATGTTGAATTTATATTATGTTTATACATAATAACTATATAGATTTTTAATTAGGACTGACATTGACATTAGATTAAATTTTTTAAATGTTAAATGTTAAACATTTACACTTAACATCTACCCCATAATGGGTTGTAGAGCACCTCTCAGCGTGATAAATGCTAAAATAAACATGGGTGACCATGGTTAATTTTCATTTTGAGACAATCCTTGTCATAATGCAACATTGAACCATGTTTAAGCATGTTTAACCATGTTTAACCATGATTTATTTTCATATCAACACAAACTTTGTGACAATGCGACATTCGACCATGGTTGACCATGATTCACCATGGATGACCATGTTTGAGTTTATAAAACAAGGTTGACCATGATTGACCATGGTTGAGATAATGATTGATTTTTATTTTGAGACAACCTTTGTCACAATGCGATGTTGGATCATGGTTTACCATGATTGATTTTATAAAACATATTTGACCATGGTTGAATAACATGAAACCCAAGGGACTAATATTGTAAACCCAAGGTATATAAACCATAAGATAAATATTATAAGAACTAAAATAAACATTGTTGACCATGGTTGATTTCCATATTGAGATAATCCTTGTCACAATGTGACGTTGGACCATGGTTTACCATGCTTGACCATGATTGATTTTCAAATCGACAAATTTTTTGTCACAATGCGACATTGGACCATGGTTCACCATGATTGAATTTATAAAACATCGTTGACCATGATCAATATTATAAACCTAAGGGAATAATAAACCCTAGGTATTAATACTAAAAACCCAAGAGATTATAAACCTAAGGGAATAATATTAAGCACTAGGAATATGAACCCTTAGATTAATAAACCCAAGGGATTGATATTATAAACCCAAGGGATAAAATTTATAAACCCACGATATATAAACACTAAGATAAATATTATAGACCTTGAACTAAACATGGTTGACCATGGTAGACCATGGTCAATTTCCAAATTGAGACAATCATTGTCACAATGAAACATTGGACCATGGTTGACCATCATTGATTTCCATATTGAGACCATCTTTGTCACAATACAACATTGGACCATGGTTGGCCATGGTTGGCTATGATTGACCATGGTTGACCATCATTGACATTATAAACTAAAGGGAATAACAACGTGAAGGGAGTGATATTATAAACCCAATATAATAATAAACCCATGGGATAAATACTAAAATCTGAAGGGATTATGAGCCCAAGGGAATAATATTAAACCCAAGGGAACAATATTATAAACCAAAGATATATAAACCCTAATATAAATATTATAGAAGCTAAAATAAACATGGTTGGCCAGAGTTGACCATGGTTGATTTTCATATTGACATAACCTTTGTCATAATGCGACGTTGGACCATGATTGGCGATTGTTAATTTTCATATTGAGACAATATTTGTCAAAATGTGACAATGAACCATGGTTGTCCATGGTTGACCACATATTGATTTCCATATTGAGACAATCTTTGTCATAATGTGACATTGGACCATGGTTGACCATGATTGACCATGGTTGACGACGGTTGACAATGGTTGTCCATGGTTCATTTTCATATTGAAATAATCTTTGACACAATGCAACCATGGTTATTGACCATGGTTTACCATGGTTAATTTTCATATTAACATAGTCGTTGTCATAATGCGATGATGAAGCATGGGTGCTGATGATTTGTTTACATATTGAGACAATGATTATTTGTCACATTGATAATGGTTGATCATAATTGATCTTGATTGACCATTCTAATCATGTTGATCTTTAATGGGCTTGGTTGGCCAAGGTATTAATTGACCATTATGGTAGTTTATGGTTGATCATGGTTGACCATTATCATCAATCATGGTTAACCATGCTTGAGTAATGTTGACCATGTTTGACCATCTTAACCATGATGATCTTGGTTTACTATGGTTGACCATGGTTGAAGAAGGTTGACCATGGATGAACTTAGATGAGTTTAGTTGTCCATTTTAATCATGACGATTTTGGATTACCTTGGTTGACAATGGTTGAAAATCATATACCACAATTGCTCAAGGTTGTTGATGGGTGACCATTATGGTTCACCATGATTGAAAATGGTTGACGATGATTGACCATGGTAAACTATTCTAACCATGTTCAATCATTGAACCTTGTTGATCATGGTTTACCTTGGTTGAGCATGGTTGATTATGGTTTACGGCGGTTGACCATACAATGTTTTTAATAATATTATTTTTTAAATAATATCAATACGAATGTTAATATTAACACTATATTAGACATTATATCATGTTTTTGGCCGTACAACATATTAAATGTTATTAATAGCATCAATATTAATATAAAGTATGTAATGTAACATTGCAAGAATGTTGGTCACATTACAACATTTGTAATATTTTTGTACCATTGTGACATCACAATATTTAGAGTGAGGTTGACCATTAATGACCATATTGACCATACTCTAAATATTCACAATGTTAATAGTAGAGTTGGACCATTATTGACCATTATTAAATGTTATTAATAATGTTACTAATATTGTCATTAACAACATAAATATTAATATAAAGTAAATAAATATTATTATTATATTAATAATATACTTATATAAAAATTAATATAATAGTGTTATGATAATAAAGTATTAATGAAACATTATTAAATCTACTAATAATAGTATTATTAATTTTATTAGTATTAAATATTAACTTAGCAATATTTTTTAAGGAAATATTGCTAATAATTTATATGAATGTTGTATAATTTCTATAATGTTAAATAAGTGTTAACTTTAATATTATTAATATTTAATGTTAAAATATTATATTCAAATAAATGTAATAAACTTAAATACACAATATTAAAACAAAAATATTAACAATAAATCCTAAAACCTAAAAAACATACACACATGTTAAATTTGTGCCCTCCAAACATTTTTAATAATCAATTTTGGAGCATTATGATTGGATGGTATGTTAAGGCACTCCTTAATGTGAAGTCACAGGTTCAATTCCCCGCCCTAATCGAGGTGATATATTGGACATGATAAAGATGTAGTCCTACCAAAATTACAATAAAAAAGATACAAAATTCTAATACCAACAAATTTTTAAAATAAAAATGATTTTTATTACTTAAAATGATACTCACAATTTAAAAATGTATTTTATTATTTAAAATAATACTCGATTTATAAAAACATCACTAAAAAATAAAATACTTTAGTTGTGATCTTTGAGCAAACCAAAATTCAAAATAAAATATTTAAATTTTTATATCAAAATAGTAAATTAAAAAAATTATCTTTGTGATAAAGTAAAAACCATAAAAATACTTTCCTTAATAATTAAAATATATATGCTATTCAAACAGTGATCATAACTAAAATATATCTACTTTTCAAATATATCTACTTTCTAAATATTGATCATAACGGAATTTAACTTTGATCATGTTCAAATTTTTACCCAATATTGAATTCTTTGACACAAAGAGGAGAGTTTTACTACACAATTACCCGACTCTGGGTAAATGCTTTGATCATATCGAAAAATTAAAAAAAAAAATAAAAAAATAAGGCAAATAGGAGACTTTTACACATGATTACTCTACCCCATGTAAGGGTTGTGTTTATTACTTTGAATTAAAAATATTAGTGGACTAATTTTGAGTTTACACGTTTCTTGTCCATGCACGATCTAGTGGCGACGTGTGCGTATACGTATGTCTGCATATGAGAATATGCGTTTTCTCTTAGACATGACTGCTTGATCCAGTTAGTAAGTTGTCAAAGTGTGACTGTTAATATTCAAAATAAATAATGTCATTGTCTCGTGGATACCTTTGCAAATATAGTTCATATGCTGACCTAGACCCTCACTCAGAGATCCATACTCTTCTTCTTTGGTAGTGAGGGAAAGTAAATCATTATTTATCTTCCAACCCTTCTGTCCATTGTTTATCTGACATAATAATTCACTCAATTCTTTTATTTTAAGAAAAACACAACAAGAATATTTTTAAAGCTGAAGAGTATCTCCCATGATAAATAATAGCTCCATTAGGCATTAGTGAATATAAAGCATAAATAAATTTATAAAAGGGCTACACTAATTGCACAACAAAAATTAGGGTTGTTTTATGCAGAAAGAAGAATCCCCATAGTTATCAATAACTAGAGAAAGAAAATACAAATTGAAGGAAAGCATATACAAACCAATACGAAAACTTCGACGTACCCTTTGTGATGAACAGAAATCGCAATGTCGTGGCTAGTTCGATCCTTGGCTGCTCCATTTCAAAGCCACGAAGAGGAGAAAAGCGAAGAAGTAATTGGTGAAACTTCACGTTCATACACGAGTAAAGGAGCACGAGTAGAGGAATATCTCTCGTTCATACATTGAAACTTTCAACTATATCAACCTAACCGATAGATAGGTTGATTCAGATTCAAAACCCTTGATGTAAGCATGAAGGTCGATAGGGATGCATCTTTGAGTCAAGGTTGCAAGGCCTAATGGGAATGCTTCCAAGACATTGACCTTAATTCTAGAAAATCCAAATTGCAAGCTATAAACAATGTTTTCAGACATAAATAATTCCAACCCGTTCACGGCCAATAACATCAGTGCTTAAATTCGAATTGAGCAAAACCACATATGCATAACACAGTTAAACTATGATCATGTCTGTACAAGGAAATTTGATTCGCCATCCCCTTAACACACATTTAACGAAATGTAAATTGTGGGTTCCCAAGTTATATTTGAGCCACCCTCAGGCTCAAGTCATTGAATCCAATATGTTGAAAAGCTAAATTTAGCAACTGGAAGTTGTCATGTGTGTAGAGCTAAAATTAGCATGCCTATTTTTTTTTTATAGTGATTTTGGATCTTTATATTCTTATAACCTTAAGCAATTGAATCAAGCAATTTACTGAGCAGCGGTTCATATCATATTGCATGACTGCGTTGTGTTTCCTGGTCTGTCTATCTCTTAATGGTTGAAGCCGAAGAAGTCATTCAAACATTATCTACATCATTTTGAAGTATCCGTTGGATCCAAGAAATCAAACATTATCTACATCATTGTGCATTCATAAGTTTTGAGTTTATGCTTTATTTTTGTATATAGATTGAAAAAGATTAAAAGAGAATATAATTAATGTAGTTGTGCTAGTTGATTGTTGCATGCATAAGGAGAAATAGTAAATGATGGTTATTAATAATAATAATAAAGAAGTCAATTTTAATGTTAATATTAATAGCGAAATTTATTAATATTAATAATATTATTATTATTAAATATTTTTAAAGCATGATTATGACCAATTAAAGCTGACCATAGTTGACTTTGGTCAACCACAGTTGAATATAATTTAATATGTTTGAGTTGTAGAAATTTTGAATAATTTAACACATATTCAACAGAGATTATCCTGATCATGTACTATTGCGGAAAACATACACAATACATAAGCTCCTCTACGTTGATCATCAATATAGCAGCATCAATAACAATAAACATCAAGAGCATTCACACATTAACACAGTATGTATCCCGGGGAAAGCATCTCGCTAAAAAACCCAACTATCTGTATATTAATGATTGAGTCATGTAACATTACACAACGTAATACTTCTCACAAGTATCTCCACCTCTGTTACACACAATACAGCTCAGATTCGAATCAATCACTGGCTCAAATCTCCCTCGCTGCTTGCTTGCCTCCACTGCTCAATACCTGCTCAAGAACTGATGATAATTCCAAGGCAACCACGTATTTACTTGGCAAAATACGTGAGCACAAGCTACAATGTGGGCAAATACGTGAGCAAACTCATTGGCATACTCAATCCCTTGATTGTGCAAGATCTGAAGCACAACTATAGTCACAACTGATAGCAATCTGATTCTCTAACACCTGTCCCTGCTGAACTGAGCATGCACTGACATGCAACTGAGTTAACTGATGTATTCATTAGTTGTATTATGAGTTAATAACTTGTGAATTAATTAATAACTAATTCACCCAACTCATCTCTAATCTATTTGCCAGTTAGACTAAATACAACCAGTTTAACAAAGCTAAACTGAACACAACTCCATCAACTGCACCTCCAGTCCACTAAACTCAACTCACTTGAGTTCTAACTGAAGCCCTGCATGCAAATATTAGTCATCCCATAGGTAACCACGTATTTCCTTCTGGGATCTGCATGTACCACATCCGTAGCTCATCCTGAAGTGCTCCAAGAGAATAAGACAAAGTTTATAGTCTAAATATTATTATGAGCTAATAATATTTGACTGTTCTATATTTAGAGTGAGCAGTCACTCCGCTGTGGTGTCACTCCGCTGTGGTCTAAAAATAGAAGTCCATCTATTTTTTCCAACTTGATCAATCATCCATAAACAGCAACCTGCAATCCATAGACATGATCCATATGTCTAAAAATAGACATAGTCTAAAAATAGACTTGCGCCAAAAATAGCCTGCGGGCCCACTTAGTGAAGGCGACTCTTTTCACTAAGCTCCATCATCTTGTTGCAATCTTAACATGAGTTAGGTTGACTAAGGATGACTAAGGATGACTATGAATGAACAAAGTTAACTATGGTTGAATATGATAAACATAAGGTTGACCATATTAGATCGTGGTAAACTATTAATAATATATTTAATAATAATAATAATAATAATATACTCAACCTTAATATTAATACTATATTATTAGTAGTAGTGGTAGTTGTCCACTTTATTCTCCAAATATGGGTGGTCCCTCGTGTGGTGTGCACACAGTTGTCCCTCATGGTAACACAACTTAACTCATTTAATGTTCAGGTTGGGTGGCGATTCCAACTGGATCTCCATGTAGGTTTCAATCACTGTACCAGCCACAGGCATAAATGTATAGTTCTTAAGAAATTTCACCTGGATCAAGTCATGAAGTTGGTAGTTAAGATGCAGGGGAACAATCATTCTCCCACTCATAGCGCTCACCTCGGTCATCTCTCTTGGTTTCTCTTGCATATCTCTACAATTATGGCTGACCTTCACAGCGGCCTTCAACTCCCCCTGTTTTCTTCTAGCACAACTAGTTGCGAACTTGCTCTACCACTTCATTGCTCATGCTCCAAGATTATCTTGGCCAGTCTTGCTCAGTTACCACAATATTGTTTGCAAGAATTCAAGTATGGCCTTTATGACACCTATTGGGAAACGAAGGCATCGATGACAAGAAAAACACTTAATAATTTATCCTCCCAAGTAGTCATGGGATATGAGAGAGAGCAAGCCAAGCATGGCAGGAATGGATGCGGATGTGTTCCTCAACCTCCAACTTGGCATGGCTCAGGGATGGATTGATTTCATGAATAAATTCCTTAGCACATCAAGCTCCTGGTGGCCACCATGGAAGCTCAAGAGCTCAATAACATGGGTGATGGCCACTAGGCTATTAATATATTTTTAGGTTGCCACTTGAAGGACCAAGAAGAGGTCCTATAACTAGTAGGGAGGAAAATTAACAATATGGATTTTCAACTAATACAAACCTCCTCTACTTTTATGGCTCTATGAGGAGCTCTAGGAATTCATTACCCTCCACCTTTGCCACCTCCAACATCTCCTAACTTTTCATATCCTTCATTCGATCCAAATTCCACAACTCAAAAGACCACTCCACCTAGCCCTATGATTACTCAACCCAAAACTCCAAGGACAGGGAGGCAAAGACCCAAGGGAGCATGTTCATATCTTTACCAAGTTGGACATCAATCAAATGGCTAGCAATACCGAAATAGGAAATGATTATCAAGCTAGAAAATCCACGCTACAAACGACCACCACTATCTTGTCCCTGCAACAGCATGCCACCGCTAGCCCATATGGAGTGTTCGTTGAGTGGGAGCGTTCTCCTTGGCTCCCATAAGGATAATAGGGCCCCTTCCAGTTCATCACGAGCAATGATTAGCCTCCTTAATAAGTTCAGGGAAATTCTCTTCCATTTTTTGCTTTGTCTACAATTTTCTTACAATTTTTTGTTATCTCTATCATGCCAATTTTTGTCAATGTATTATGAAAATAAATTCTACTTTCAGACTTACTCGAAGGTCTAGTTTCCCTTTCAAGGGTATATGGTCTCTCCTTAGTAAGCTCTCAGTTAAGTTGGTTTTGGTTCCCCGATACCTCTATGTTGAGATTTCGTCAGCACATGATATTCCATGCATGTATTCCATATAACTCTGTGAAAATATAGTGAAGATTTTGTTTGCTTATAAAAGAAGAAAAAATTGTCAAAATTATTATTATTATTAGGGTTTGTGAATAAGATTGGTCAATTTATTATATTTTATTATTATAGTCTTTACCAAGGTTTGATCATGGTGAACTATTAATAATATATTCAATCATATAATAATAATAATAATAAAGTCAAAGTCGTATAATAATAATATAGTCAACCTTGATAGTATTATTATTGGTCAAAATTATTAATATTAATATTGTTATTATCAAAACATTTTTAAATACTTAGTACCAAGGATGACCTTGGTTGACTAGGGTTGACAATGTCCGACTTTAAACAACCATGGTTGACTATAATTGAATATGATTAATTTAGTCAACATTAATATTAATATTATTATTAGTCAATTTTATTAATATTATGAGAAGGTTCTTCGGCGTAAGTCACATTATGATACATTTGTCGACACGTTTCAAACCAACGAGTGTGGTTCATCGTCAGGACAAGTTGAAGAATCTTAATATTAATATTATTATTATTCAACTTTATTAATATTAATCTTAATGTTATATGGTTTACCAAGTTTAATCATGGTTAACTATTTAAACATTGACAATAATAGTTGATTTTGTTTGACTATGTTGGCTAATGTGATTAACCATGTTTGAGTATTAATATTATCGGGCTTTTATGATTCACTGAAATTAAAGAGTGTCCAACCTTATTATTATTATTTATTCAAGTTAATAAGTATTATTATTATTATTAAATATTTTAAAATCTTGATTGTGACTGACCAAGGATGACCTTAGTTGACTAAGGTTGAAAATGTTTGACCTTGATCAACCATGGTTGGCTATAACTGAATATGGTCAAGTTACGTTGACTAAGGACAATTATGAGTGAACAAGGTTGACTATTCTTAAATATGGTAAACTTAAGGTTGACCAAGATTGATCATGGTCAAATATTTAGACATTGACTATAATGGTTGACTTTGTTTGACTATGTTTGTCTAATGTGGCTCAATATGTTTAATTATTAGTATTAATCAATAATATTAATATGCGATTATGTTTGACCAAAGTTGAAGAGTGTTCATTATTATTATTTATTATTATTATTATTATTATTATTATTAGTCGACTTTATTAATATAATATTATTATTGTTTAAACATTTTAAATATTGAGTGTGATCGGCCAAGGATGACCTTAATTGACTAAGTTTAACAAATCTTGACTCTGATCAACCATGGTTGACTAAATTGAATATGGTCGAGTTACATTAACTGAGGACAACTATGAGTGAATAAGGTTGACTATTATTAAATATGGTAAACATAAGGTTGACCAAGTTTGATCATCACCATCTCTTTAAACATTGGCTATGATGGTTGACTTTGTTTGACTATGTTTGGCTATTTTGGTTGACTTCATTTCATTCTTAATCTTAATCACTAATATTAATAGGTGATTATGTTTGACCAAAATTGAAGAGCGTCTACTAACAAAATAGTCAAAGATAGATGAACATAGTCAACCACATTAGTATATGTAGTTGACTAATTTTATAATGTCACATTATGAAATTTGAGAAATTACAATGTAATATAACATTGCAATAATGTTTGTCATAATTGCGATGTTGGCTAGATTCATGTACCATTTCAACGTCACAACATGTTTGATTATTAATATTAATAATCGATTACATTTGGCTAAAGTTGAAGAGTGTTGATTGTTAAACATAATCTAACATAGTCAACCTAGTAAATATGGTTGACTAATTTTGTAATGTCGCATTGTGATATTGGATAAATTGCAATGTAATGTAGCATTGCGACAATGTTTGTCACAATGTGACATTGGATAGTTTTCTCTATTGTGACAATATTGTTTTTATTTTCATATCCCAGAGTAACGTAGTAGCCTACCTAACACGTAGCTACTAGTACTCCTCCAGGGATATACAATATGTCCTCTCTATAAACTGGGTCACATCCAAAGGGGTTTGAACCTTGGATCTCTTATTTTTCTCAAGAATCACATTATTTCAATCACCAATTGAGCTATTTCTGGGGGCTCTAAAGTCACAATATTATTATTGTTGTTGTTGTTGTTGTTTTTAAATAGAATAGTTATTTTTTATATTATACAATCTGGATTTCATGAATAAAACCATTTACAAGCTTTTGTGACTTATGTTTCTTCAACGTTCCAGCACAGCCATAGCAAAATTTTCTTGCCTCTATGGGATTTTTGAAATACTATTTTTCATTGGAACCTCCCATAGATTTTACAAAATTTCCCCAAAAATAGTTCAAACTTATAATACATATAAGAATATTATCTAGGATGAACTAAAGGGGTCAACTTTTAACTACCTATTTGCCATGAGACTATCCTTCACTAAGCATTAAACAAGACACATTAGCCTTCTAGGAGTCAGGTGCAAAATCGAAGAAACCATGCATGTCATCAAGATTCTATGCGGTCCTTATAACTTCATTTGATTGCGCCTTTAGCAGAAGAAGCTCTGTCTCCATACCAATGAATTTCCTCTCCATTTAAATCTGTAACTAATTGTAATTTTTCTACGTGGGCTTATAGCTTTCCTCCTTCTCACGGTCCATGAGCTCCTGCCTTCTGACAAAGATTTTAGACAATCCCATTAACACCTTGAATAGCCTCTCCACCAATTATTTTCAACACTCTGATCCACCTTTTAGAACCTGGCTCTCCATGGAAGCCATAATAACAAGATACCAATTACAGTGCCACTGAATTGAACTCAGAGAATAATAAGTAGATAGTGAAATTTCCTAGGATTATTGTGCATTTAACGTTGTTTCTACACTCCATCCATGATGATCCTTGATAATAATTCTAACATTATGTGAGATCTCAAATCAGCCACCTTTTCCATTCTGAATAAATTCAAGCAAAGGAAATTTCATAGAACATTTATGGATGAGGCTTCAGAGGAATTCAGTTGGATCTGTGACATAAGGTGAACTGATGATCCCTCATTATAATATATCCTCCCTCTTATCCATTTGTACCAAATACATTCACTTCTGGATAGGGAATGATACATGGTGATTTCACCCCATCCATGTGGATGGTGATTCAATGTGACATTGCCAAAGGAGTGGAGCTCCACATGGCAGGCTTCATTTATTTCCTTTCTTTTGGTTACCATGAGCTTCTTTTGAGGCATCAGTCGAACCTTTTACACTAAATTGATTAATTTTCCATGGGATTGGGGAATAATTCCTCACTTTGTCCTATGATTCAATAGTTCGTTGCTCAAACTCAGACCCTAGCTTATTAATCTTGTTTGCCTTGTCATTTAGGGATCTAACTATACGTTGAAGGGAGATTTCTTCAAAAAAAATTCATTTCAATGAAATCCTATAAAAAATTGAAGAGATATTAGACTTTCTCCCTGATGTTGCATTAGAGATCTATCTAATCACAACTATACAATCCCCCAAGACCTTTAACTTCTTTATCCCTTCTCTTATGGCGATCTTTAGTCCTTTCCACAATGCCTATAATTCAGCTTGATTGTTTGTTTCTATTCACATTCCCTACACGAAGTTATAAACGATTTCTTCTTTAGTGCTATAAATTACCCCTCTCGCTCCAGTCGCCCCTATTATTATTACTATTGTTGTTGTTGTTGTTGTTATCCAACTTTATTAATATTGTATTGCCAACTGTCACATTGCAACATTGGATATATTTTTGTACCATTCCAACGTCACAATATTAATATTAATATTAATATCATATTATTATTATTATTGTTGTTAATATTATTCAACTTTATTAATATTAATATTTTCAATTATCACATTTTGACATTGGATAGATTTTTTACCATTCCAAGATCACAATATTAATATTATTAGGCATCGTCTACCGAGGCAGAGGAATAGCCTGGACGGTTAAAATTTGTTGGAATCCGGCCAAAAAAATAAAAAAAATCTCACAATAGTAATGTTTGAATAATATTTTTTATGGTGAAAATAGACTTAGTTCCATCAAAAACCTCTTGGGTGCCCAAACTAGTAAGTTTGACTAATAAAACTTGTATTTACAAAAATTCCTGTCAGATTTTATCAAAATCTTACCAGAATTTCCATGATTTTCAGGGCAAATTTGTAGGTTGGTTAGACTACAACATATTATTAGTCATATTTATTAATATTAATTTTAATATTATTAAATGTTTTTAAATATTGATTGTGACTAACCAAGGTGATCTTAGTTTATTAAGGTTGACAATGTTTGACTTTGGTCAACCATGGTTGAGATATGTTGACCAAGGATGACTATGAGTGAATAAGGTTAAGTATTTTTAAATATGCTAAACATAGGGTTGACCAAGTTTGATCATGGTCAACTATTTAAGCATTGAAAATAAAGGTTGAATTTGTTTGAATATGTTTGACTAATGTGGTTGACTATGCTTGACACTTAATATTAGTCAATAATAATAATAATAGATGATTATGTTTGCCCTGAAGAGTGTTGATAGTCAAACATAGTCAAGCATAGTTTACGACATAGTAAATGTGGTTGACTAATTTTGTAATGTTGTAGTGCAATGGTAGATAAATTGCAATGTAATATAATATTGCAACAATATTTATCACAATGCAACATTGGATAGAATTTTGTATCATTCCAATATCACAGTATTCATATTATTTTTATTTTTATTAGTCAACTTTATTAATATTAATATTATTAAACATTTTCAAATCTTCAAAGTGACTAACCAAGGATGACCTTAGTTAGCTAAGGTTAACAATATTTGACTTTGGTCAACCATGGTTGACTAAATTGAATATGGTTGACCATGTTTAGACTATGGTTGACCATGTTTGACTATTGTTAAACATCCCTAGCTATGTTTTGACTATTTTTAATTATTCTTTTACTATGGTTGACCATTATTTTAATTTGAATTCCCAAGATATACAGTGCTTCTAAAAATGAAATATGAATGCTCAGACCAACAAACAAAAACATCATTTGCACTACTCCCAAAAAACCTAGATTGAAATATCTATCTACTTTTTAAAAAGTGGTTTCTATTTTGAACTTAGGACCGTGGAGATTGTCATTGTTGGGAATCAAGTCTAAGAGGCACAACTTTATTCTATAGAAAACTATTGTGCCTCTAATCCAATACACGCAATTGCACTCTTCCAAACCTAGATAACAAAACTCCCAACTTCAATTGTTAAATGTACATGGGTTGTAGCACAATTCAAAATCCCTTACGAGATCGAATATAAAGAATTAAAATCGAGTTTCATGCTTTTATGGAATTATTTTCTATTTTAGCAATGCCAATCTTGATTTCACAACTTTCCAATAGGCATGTACGTTGACACCCATATAGGGCATAAAGCACAATCTTGACATGCATGGCTTAATCTTTGAGAATATGACTACTGATAGGATCAACCCTTCACACAACCCTTCTATTCATTTTGGGAATATATGCAAGAAATGTTGTAAACATTCAAATTTTATTGAATTTATGCCTCTTCCTCAACCAAAAGAAGTATTATAACCCAATAGATTTCTCAATCTTCTGAAGTTCGTTTAAGAATATCCATGTCATCATGACATAGGGAGAAATTTAAACGCAACAAAAAAGGAACCCAATATAGAACTTAAATGAACCCCCTACTTTGAATGTTTTCACAAAACAGTCTAGAGAAGTTGAATATGGATAGTTCCCACTGGAATCGAGTTGCATCTTTTGTATCTAAGTATTAACATAAGCAAAGTGAAGACTACATGCAGGTACGAAAAAATAGAAAGGACACTTGCACTAAGCATAGTTGTAACTTTAGAAAGGCCCATATTATCCTGGAAAAAAAATTCTACATATTGATCATAAGAAGCAAGAAGACCCATATTTAAGATCATTACTCGGAAAATTGTTGGACTGCCCATTTCCAGAGGGCGAGAACTCCTTCATCACTGAGAATATGGTATAGTGCCTAGAATGCATTTTTGTAATGTCACCATTGGGCAGCATAGAAAGTTGCATTCTAATACATGTGAATGATAGCTAAATCTCCAAGAATTCTAACACATGCCCTAGTAGCTCTTGTTATCAATGCACAAAGAACCTATTGGAATATCGACATCCTCAGTTTGGAGTAGCTTGTTGAGTTTGTAGAGAGCCTAGACAAGGGTTTATGAGAAGAGGTGCCTGTCATGCGGAAAGAGTTATATTTGCGGACAAATCTAACCTCCCTAGGAGTCTAAGACTCTCTAGTGACAAACAAACCAAACAAGGGCAATCCTTCTCTAAACATACATTATTCTATGAGAAACCAAGTGTTTTCCGATCTTACCTTAGGTCCAATGCTTGTTGTAGCAGTTCAGCCTTGCTGATCCAGATGAGCTCCTCCTTCACTTTAAGACCTGCATACACTAACAAAGCAAACGATTACATAACACCTGAATATTTCATAAACAAAGCATATTCATCACATAGACCAAGGAGTACATGAAATAATTCATTAACAACAAATCATTGAGAAGAATGGACTTATTTGTATTAAGGAAACAAAAAAGGAACCATTACAACCTGAGCCTTGGTGTTGTGCAAGCTTCTCCCAGGGTCCAGCAAGAGATTTCCTCTACTTTGACAAGCTCACCCACTCCCAATATGGCAACAAGGAAGGATAGTGATCTCTCCTCAAAAGTCAACAATGGAAGTCCTAATTCCAGCAGCATTTACCCTTTAGAATGTTCAGCTTTCAACCTCCCCTCCTTTGGCCCAAGGCCTGTATTTATAGTATTCTAAAGGAAGTTATTCAGTTCCAACATCAATGGGATACTCCCTCTTTTGGATGGGGTAGCTCCTCTCTTGATGGGATAAGTTCCTCTATCATAGGGATGCATGAACCATCTGGAGCGCTCAATACACGTCAAACACTCTTCTAGAAGGCTCTAGAAGTGACCACAAGTAACTTTTTAAAGATGAAACTCGCGCCTTTTGACCTTTACAGGGGTACGCACCCATCCTTTGGCTTACGAGCGTACAAGTACGCAGGTATAGTGTATTTGGAGTGCGTACATGCGCAGAAAGGTAGAGAGACCTGCGTACCCAGAGATAAACATGTTTTCAAGTGACTTTCTCTCTCTTTGAAGTTTTGACATGAAGAGCAGAGGTAAGGGGCTTGACAAAGAGGACAATGTGGCTATTGATGAGGCCACATAAACTGCAGATAGTCAAGGTGACAAAATTCAGTGTAACAGATTGCCCCCTAAAGTACGAAGCCTGTAATAGATAAGGGTGTTAAGTAATATAAGAAGGGTGAAGTGCTTTATCATTTCGAGGATCATCTTGTGGATAGCCCGGTTGGAACCTGCAATTTTCAACACAAAATAGATGT
>APFE031349521.1:0-17477 GCA_000404065.3 Pinus taeda
AAAAGAAATCTCTCCCTCGAACCACTTACACTTATGGAAAAAAATGCGGTCATAAAAGCTCAGCCAAATAACTCATAAATTTCCAATTATCTGCTATTCCTAAAGCTGAGACAATTTTGGAAAAAAATATTTTATAAGTTGAATGATGTATTCTACTAAGAATATTGTCATAAATTTAGACCTTCCATAATTTAAAAAATATATAATTTAAAGAATGAAAATTGTAGAAATCTTAATTTAAAATAGACCGAGTCTATCTACTTAATTAATTTTATAGCGATTTTTTTTTGGATTATTAATTTATTATTGTGTTAAATATAAACTAGTCCATCATATATATAAAAAAATTGTTGGCGCCCGTATATTAATAAATATTATATGAAAAAAATAAACAATTGCTTAAAAATATCAAACAATAATTTTATTTAAATTAATTTAAATATATTTATAAAATATATATATATATATAGTATGAATATAGAAACTAACCTTTACTAAATATCTTTTATTCATGGTATATCCAATTTTCTCTTTCAATGAATATAGAAAAATATCATATCCACAAGCATTAAACAAATAATATTTCTAAATTAAATGAAAAGAAAAAATGACATATCACATGACTAATAAAGATATAAATAGATATTAGTAAAAGTAAATTTCTATCATTCATAACTTAAAATTAAAATTCAAAAAACTTTATTAAAAATAAACAACTTAACTCAATTAACTATATATAACTACTCCACCATAATTAAGTACTATTGTATAAATATAATATCATTAAAAAGTATAATTTATTAATTTAAAAAAAACTTCCAAAAAACCCAAAAAAACTTAAATAATTCCATAAGAAAATGGATTTCTCTATTAAACAAAATTCAACTTTGAATTCTATACACAAAAGTAAATTATAAAATTTAACCCAGGGAAAAAATCGTACCCATAAAAAATAAATTATTCTAAAACATAAATCGCTTCCTTTACATCCACTTAATTTCCCAATTGTGCCCTACAAGCGTTCGAGTAATAATTCTTAATTTCCCAACTGTGCACTAAAAGCTTTCGAGTAATAATTAAATTATTTTGAAGAAAGAGATCCCCTAAATTCCTAAGATCATCTAACCTAAATACCATCTCTCTTGGTTGTAAAATTTGCAACCACTCCAACGTGTGTCGGTGAGAGAGAAATGAATATGGAAAGTGACAAGTGGGTGTGATTTATTAAAATATATTATTGCATTCCGTTTGTTCTCGGAAATTCTTATTTCTACCACAAAATTTTAATTAATGCCCCCTGATATGTGGGGAATAAAGAAATATAGCACTCGCTCGGTTTTTTTGTCCTCCAGTCATGATCGGGCGCGTTATATTTCTTTATTTCCTCCACATGTCAGAGACATTAATTAAAATTTTGTGGTGAAAATAGGAATCGCCTTTGTTCTCCACCCATCTCTCTTATGCCTCCATTGTCATTTACTGTTCACCGTCTTACTTTTTGACGAACATGGACGACTTAAATGCTCAGACTAAACAAGCTGTCGAGTCGTTTGGTACAGAAAATGCACTTGGAGCCGTAATAGAGAAGGATAATTGAAATATTAAATTGTCAATAACTATTATTAACATTTTTTAATACAATTAAATTCATAATTTTTTTCCAAGGAGAGTTTTAACGATGCCATCTTAATTATTTGCTAGTGCCAGTGTTTTAAAGAATATCTTCCTTCATTATCCACATTCCAAAACATGTAGACATAATCATCATCTAATTAAATTACTTACAATTATATAAAATTTTATATTCTTATTTTTTTTGGGGCTAGAATGAGTCTTGATATATTAACAAGTTTTTAACATTTGGTTTCAAAAATAAAACCAAATAATTATTTAACATAATCTAAACATTCAAAATCATGAGTTACCATCTAAGCACTCAAAATCATGAGATATGGCTCACATCAAACTTCATCCTAACTAGAGTTTTACTTAAAAACACTTTTACGTTATAAAATGACTTAACAATATACTATATTAACAATATACTATATCACCATCTATTCTATATGGTAGAGCAAACTTTAATATTTTTATAAATAAAATTGCAAACATTTTATTCTATACCATGCACTAAACTTTATAATTTTAATTTGTGAATGTATTGATGAATGCGCGAATTCATATGGTGATGAATTAATATTCAACTGGACAATCCACGAATCCAAAAAATTTATTACGGTGAACAGTTCCAATTTTGCACATGCACGGGTCTGAGGTTGACCCCTGAAACCCGGCCAGAACAATAACTGGGGAAGATGCACCTACGGAGACTGTCACAGACACGTACAAATCTCGCGTTTCGCCAGTACCTCGAAAGCCATTATTATGATTACTGCCGATACGGTCGTCCTGTGTAACGACCTAGACGCAGAGGAACCGGCGCACTGCCGGTTCGGAATAGTTTAGTGTAAAGATATTGTAAATTGATAGGAAAATAATAGAAAATTGAGCATGATTTTCGTAAACTCTGGCGAATTATTTTGGAAATTAGAGGTAATTTGTACACTTTGAAATTTTAAATGCTATGGGTATGGGTATTTTGATAACTTTAAAGATTTTTAATATTATAGTTTTTGATAATGCTGAATTTATTTTCAGTGTTAAATTTTAAATTTAAACACTTTACTGGTAAAACCAAAATTTAAACACTCCTACGGTTAAAATTAAAATAATTAGATTCAAACATCTTTTGGTAAGCAAATTTACTCCACTAAACAACTTACTTCCGACTCGTTTCTGGACAGTGGCAGCAACACGAAAATTGAGGCAATCAGTTTTGGGAAATGCTGTTTTATCTCATGTTCTAATAACTGCATTGAAAAAATCCGCAAGTCATGGGACATCCTTACTGTTATTGTTGATATGTACGGACCTGCCACGCGGAATTGGACTAAGAAGCGTTTGTCATAATGGTATCGAAGAAATCGATAGGGTTTCTTTCTTGAAATACATTGACTTTTGCACAATGGAATTTAAAGATCAAACTTTCAGACAGAACACTGTCACAGGTACCACTTACAGAAGGAAAATTGCGAACGCGGAATTGGACTAAGAAGCGTTTGTCATAATGGTATCGAAGAAATCGATAGGATTTCTTTGTTGAAATACATTGACTTTTGCGCAATGGAATTTAAAGATCAAACTTTCAGACAGAACAGTGTCACAGGTACCACTTACAGAAGGAAAATTGCGAACACTTGTGATCTTAGACTCAATCTGGCATTTTGAAAAGTTATTCTAAATGAACAAGTATGAAATTAAACTAGGTGCTTATTATAAAGAGGGACGATGATCAATAATATTTATTAAAATCAATTTTAGTTTATTATTTTTCCAATTTTTATTTCCTTTTACTATTTACGTTAAACTCAATCTCATTTCAAAGATGTTTTCTTAAATCGTTAGATTTATAATTGTGATGAGATGAAGCGTTTTGAGTTATATAATTTTTGGAAAATAAAATTCAATGAAGGTATAAGTAATATTATTATATATTTTTAAAATTGAAATTTAATGTAAAAATATGATAAGATAGAATGTTGTTTTTTAATTTTAGAATAATTATAAATATTAAAGTATTGTGATAGAATATGTAAACTAAAAATACTTTAAAGAAATATTTAATTAACTTAGAATGTTAAAAAACAATGTGATTAAATATTGTTTAGATATAAAATAAATATATTAAAATAAGAACAAATTTGTGTTAATAAGTTAAATTAGGTGTTTGTTTCATTAGGAAAATATTTATAGGATGATTTTTTTGACATAAAATAATTGAAAATGAAAAAACCTTAATTTACATTTAAAATTACAAAATTACATTAAACAAAACTATAAAGTATTGAATATTCTTTTAATAATAGTTTAAAAGATAAAAATAAAATTCTAAACATTCTAAATAATTTCATATAATATTAAATTTAACCCATGATAAATTTTTTTAATCATAATAATAATCAATTTGTACCTGATAAAACTAGACTATAATAAAAAATAATCAATAATATTTAAATTATAAAATATATTCATTCAGAAGTTTTAAATGTTTTTTATTAAAATAATAATTTAAACTAAATATTATAATTAATTTATATACAATCAAAAACTCGAAAAAAGTCGACCCTGCGCTATAATCAATACATAATAATATAAACCAACCACTAAATATGTGAAAGTAGAACACTTAAGTTATAGAACCTAATTCGCAGGGCCATAAATCGTATTTGATTAAAAGCTTTGTTATACAAGAACCATTTTCAAGAGTCGGGAAATGTGTTTGGTAGCTTGGAAAAGTTCCCAGAGTTTTGAAGATTGTTTTTTTTTGGAGTTCTGGCATTTTTTGGAGTTGTGGAATACAAATTTTGTAGAGAAATACGTTGAACTGCTCACAAAACATTAGCCTAAGTTGAAACCTTGGCAGGAAGAAAGGTCAAAGACATCCTTAATACTGATATCCTTAATTGAGAAACTCGAGCAATCTCTTAATGGGTTAAGGAACCGTGTGGCACTCCATGTAAGGGCATATGGTAGAAGATTGTGGGGGCATATTGTATGTGGTAGCCAATGCTTAAATATATTAGAGTTGCTTTACTTTTTCTCTTAAGAATAACTAGAGAAACATATGTAAAATTGTTCCTTTGTAATTGTAACCCAGATTATTTCAAAGACTTGTCATGTGTCATAATGAACTTGACATTTTAATATTTTATATATATAAAAGTGGGAGACTCACAGAGAGGCACCCAAATATAGTTATATATATTAGGATATATATATATATATATATATTATATATATATATATTATATATATATCTCTATTATATTATATATATATATATATATATATATATAGAGATTATATATATATAGAGAGAGAGAGATTATATATATATTGAATATTTTGACTCAATATTATTTTATTTTATATCAAAAATATATAATTAACAAAATAATTTTATATTTCAATTTTTTATTATAATTTTACTCCCAATCAACCATGTCGTGTAAATTTTGGGGAAACCTCTATCTGTTCCCAACACCCATACCCA
Organism: Pinus taeda; assembly: GCA_000404065.3. Classification (NCBI taxonomy): domain Eukaryota; kingdom Viridiplantae; phylum Streptophyta; class Pinopsida; order Pinales; family Pinaceae; genus Pinus; species Pinus taeda. The sequence continues at coordinate 5,114 of APFE031349521.1, forward strand.
AGTTCCCAATGTTCCCACCTTCCACAAACTCATGCAACATAGATTAAAAGTCAAGGCCTAAAAGATTATAACATTAGATGATGTTAACCTCATTCTCATTCATATCCCTGAATAAGAATGATTCTCATTCATTAATAAACGTGAAATGATATGAAATCTAATTCACACAGCCATAAAGGATACTCAATTAAAAGTCAAGGTCTAAAAATACATAACATTAAATAGGTCTAAAAGTTTATAATATAAAATAGTGCTAATCTTTTTTTGATCAAGTAAGAGTAGGACCTTCTATTAATCTAGCCAATAATATATAATTTACATGTATCCGCACCCGCTCTGTGAGAGTTCAACAGGAAGCAGGGTAGGCAAAATTCTGAAGAATCGAGGGCCAACCTCAAAAAACGAGATACCACTTGGACCCTGCCCAATAAATCACTTGTGGTTTTTGAATCGATCACCTCACGGAAAAGCATGCGTGCTCTTTCACCAAGCGATAGCCATTAATCAAGTCCGTCGGATGGTTCTTGAGCCTTCCTCCTAGATTCTCTGCCAAACACCATCTAAACGATATGAAAATGGATGACCAAACCTGTGGTACTTCCTGAGTTAGTCCTTTCACCACATATCCAATGGAATACTAAGCTTTGGAATGTGGCCAATACCAAAATGGGTAGATGGTTTAGGGTTCCCTATCCTACTACCTATCTCCTGAATTACTTTGATCCATCCTGTTAATCCATAGCTCCATATCTTTGTTTGCCTGACAAAGACAGTCCTTTAACAATTTTCCTGGGGGTAACAAATCCCAAGCATACTGAGAATCCCTGTCCTTATTGGTGACTCCTTCATTTCCCAAATGATTCACTAACATGTTAGCCTTCCTTTTCACATGGACAAATCTAAAAGTTTTTAAGGTTTGCAGGTGAGAGTAGATACGGTGAAAGACCTGCAAAAGCTTCCAATGCTTTGGCACTTTATCTGGAGAAGTTCGATTGCATATTTTCTTGGCCGCTCTAATAATCAATTCCGAATCTACTTCAATGATAACATTATGTGAATTTGAATCCACCAAGATTTCCAAGCATTGCTCTAGTGCCATGAGCTCTGCCATGTTATTAGTGGCCCTCCATAAGTGGCCATGGAAGATCTTCTTTATTTGGCCCTGATCATCTCTTACAACACCCCCAAAGCTAGCTAACCCTGGGTTGCCTTTAGATGCTCCATGTATATTAACTTTTAAGAAAACATAAGGAGGAGGCTTCCAAATGTTAATATCTATATTTATTTGGCTCACTCCCTTAATTATGCCCTATGGACTTATGGACTGGAGACCCAAATGAAGTATAATACTTGCCTCTTGGGGCAGAGGAGGATCCTTAGGAAGTGTCCTCAACAAGCTTCTTACTATGTCTTTGTGTTGCCTTAGAATTTGGTCATTTATGTGTTGGGGCTGACTGGATTTGTTTTTGAAGATCCTACTGTTGCGCTCTTTCCAAACATTCCAGATAACAAAGCCTGGAACCACAATCCATGATTTATTAATAATTTCATTCCTTGAGAAGTTTTTCCTCCAGTTCTTCAAAGTGTTGGATATGTTGAGTCTGTCCCTATCTGTTCTTCTAAAGATTGAGGCTACCCGGTCCCACACGTTGGAAGTGAAAGGAAAGAGGTTGAGAAGGTGTTCCATCGTCTCCTTTTGTGAGCCACGAAGGTAACATTTGGAAGGACCAGTGAAGCCTTTTTTTAGGATATTCTCCCAAGTTAAGATTTTCCTTTGGTGCACTACCCAGATGAATAAGTTTATTTTCATCCAGTGGGGGCTCTGCCATAGATTCTTCCAAACTTGATCAGGATTTAGATAGTTATATCCTGTTACTTCCTGTTTAGCCTCTTTGAGGTTAACGTTACCTTCGTTGTTCTTTCCCCGTCTTAATTTGTCAGGTGAGGAGGAAACCTGAATCCTTCTGTGCTCTAGATCCTGGGTGAGAGCATCTTCCTGGGCCTTCAGAGGACTCTCATCACTATGGCCTAGATCCTTCCAATTCCTCCATTTTCCATTATTCTTTTCCTGGTCCCAAAAGTCTTTTACCATAACTAGACCTTTCTCAGGCAAGGTTCCAAATATGGGAGCCCCTGATTTGCCCTAACATTCTAATGTGATCCTTCTCCTGCCAATACTTGGCATATTTTTGTATCCAAAGCTTAACCCAGGGAGCTGTCGACTCCTTGATCCATCTCCACCAAAATGTGGCTCCCAAAATTCTGCTAAGGGTTTCAAGGTCATGAAGCCCCAAGCCACCATGGATTTTGGGCTTGCATATCTTGTCCCAAGCTACTAAGGCCCAATTCCTTTTCTTTTCTCCTTTGCCCCTCAGAAAATCCCTTTGTATGCTCCTGATCTATTGCTTAGTACCTTGAGGAGCAGAAAGAGTTGAGAACATGAAAATGGGAATTGCCTGCAAGACCGCCTATGTGAGCACAAGGTGCCCTCCCCAATTTAGTGACTTGCATGTCCATTTTCTAACCTTGTCCTGAAGTTTATTTATTATTGGCTCTCACACTTTCTTGCTTAGTGCTAATCTTATTTTCATTTATGTTTTCTTTTAAAAGGTCACCAAAGGGGCTTAGAATATCTATGCCTTTCTTAGCGGTGAATCAAACAAAAAAATTGATATTTATTGTTTTTTACATTTAAATATATTTTATGATTTTTAAATATCTTATTTTTGCATATTTAAATTTTTAATAATATATAAGTATTTTAAATAATTCTTTTATATTCACAAATATTTGTTTATTAGCTTTTTATATATTGAATTATTTTGTTATTAATTTTTTTTAAATGTTTTTCATATATGTTTAAAATGTTACATACCAACTCCATCTGAAATTTATCGAAGAAATTACAACCAAATTAATACCTTGAATTAGAATCTATTACTCCATGTGCATATTGAAATTTTAAACATTTTTTTGTTATTAATATTTTTAAATATTATATATCAACTCCATATTAAAAAAAAAAGGTGCACATCTCCATTCCAATATAAACTGAAAATATGACAAATTTTTTAATTTAAATTACTTTATATAAAATTGATATACAATTATGTTACTTAAGATGGACATTGAAATATTTTATTTATGGATGGCATTGAAATATTTTTTTGTTATTAATACATTTTTTTTATTAAATATTAGGTTGCAAACTAAATGTATTATGCATCATGTAATATCCATAATTTTTATTTTTACATGTCATTTGTCAACTCCACATTAAATTACATTATTTTATTATTATTATTTAATGTTTTATATATTATATTATATATATATATATATTATATATATATATACAAAGTTGATGTAAAATTGAGTGGAAGTTAAAGCATTTTATTTATGAATGACATTATTATTATTATTATTATTATTGTTCTTACTATTTTTAATTTTTAATGTGAGTATTTTATTTTTAAATGTAACTTTAGGTGACAAGGTCTACCCTTGTATTGATTTGTTGAGTTGTAGAGCACCCCTCTCAAGGCAATAATGTGAGTATTGTTAGTATTATTTTTTTTTTTTTAAATGTAGCTTTAGGTGACATATTTTTGACATATCTTCTTAGATACTTTTTATTTTTTGGTTGTAGTGTTATGTAAATATTTTGACTCATAAAAATTAAAATTAAAAACATAAAATAATAATTATAATTAGTTTTAAGTATAATTATATGAGTCTAGATCCATCTTAACTCCAGATCTACCAAGTCTTGATAGGGATCAAATCTCTTGATGTGCAAAAGTATTTTAAAATGAAAAGAAATTTAATCCCTCTTGGTGCTCAGTAAATCCAAAGTTAGGATAAATATATGCTGAATTAGAAAAAAATATATATATTTATTAAAATACCCATCTAATACTTCTTTCATTGATATTTTTTTTGTAAGCTTGGTAGATCACTTTTCTATTGACATTTCATGAAAATAAGTAAGATTTCTACAAAATTGCACGTGGCCTCAAAGGGCACGTAGGAAACCAGGTCTTTTGGCCATCTTTCTGCATTGAACATTGTCCAAAGTTAAAAAAGAGTTTTTCTTAGCATCCATGCTACATTGGAAACTTTATTGACTATATAATTCATGCTAAAAAAGTAAATGCTAGTTGTCATATAGACAAAATGATACTGAATTGTCTACTTCATTATCTGAAGAATCCAAAGGGGCTGGGGCTTTCCCGCTTGAACCTGGAACTTCACTTCTCATCATATTCTCAAGACTCTGTTCGATCCTGTTCAGAGTGAGGTTGTTGTTATACAAATGCATTTGGACAGATTGTATCTCCCTTGCAAGTCCTTCGTCCTTGGCTCCACTGGTCTATCCTCCTCTAAGTCTTCTCTTTCCTTATAGGTTGTGATGGCGGGCTGTCCGCATCACAAAGCAATAATTCCAGCCATATACATATATTGGACTCGGACCTTGTGGTTATGGCCACAATCAGCTATCGGAAGTGTTTTATGTGTGCTTTTACATTAAAAACCCCGACCATACAACTTGTTCGAAATACAAAGGAATACATGGGAAAACCCGAGAAACCCACAGTCGAAAGTATAAGGTCAGAACTCAAAAAGAATTCAACCACATTCATAAATCGTCAAGTCCGCCTTTTTCATATGCCTTATTCCATTTAAAACCATAGGACAACTATGTTATCGGAACACATGGAAATACACTGAAACACATGAAAAACCCAACCGAAAGCTTAAGGTTAAACTTTCAAACTATACATCTACAACTATAACTCCTACGGGTCCGCTCCTCTAATCTTGCCATAGCACTACCTCCATCCTTTGTTATCTCCAATCGACGCTCATTGCTATCGGCCTATCGACATTTCCATTATTTGTTGTCACTTGACCGCTGCACAACATGATCAATGATTAAACCTCCATCGTTGATCTTTTTCCCGATGTAACAACCGTCATTAAATCGCAAGTCGCAATCAGAGTTGGCAAAGGGTTAGGGTCCCATCCATCCACCTAGACTTCTTCCGATGCAATATATCGGCGATCGCTCATCGCATAGGCTTAAGGCCTGAAGTCTGCCACATACACATGAATTTTGCCGATGCGATAAAGTGGCTCTGCTCTCCTCGATTAGATCTGGTCCGTTGATCTTATAGATCCAACGACCATCATGCCTTCTCGCAACTATTCCTTCTTGTCTTGATCCCACTTGTTTTTGTTGAACTTTGCGTTAAAACATGGGTTCCGCCATAATCTGTTTCACACTGTCATTACATTCCTATATAACAGTAAACTATGATACCTTTGAAGCAACGACTGGGTTAAAGCGGCTTAGCCACTGTTATAACACTATGGACTGTAATAATTCATTTGTCACTGCATTTTATAACTTTAAAGCGTAAAAAAAGAGCAGAATGCCTGATTTATTCCACAAGAAAAGATACAAAGAAAAGCGAAGGATTTCAATAGAAACGACCCATTAACACATGCTAATATTTTGTTCAATACAATGAGTTACAGAGTCTCGACCCTCTGGCTTGATTGCAACAATAAAAGACCCTATTTAATCTTGAAATCCTCACCCTCTGTTACTCAACTCTAACCTCTCGCTCACTTTAGCTCCTATAGATCCTCTAGCTAACCTCTGAATTATACAAAAAGAATACAATTGATATAAAAGTAGATTCATGAACCAATTCTTGTTCGGATCCAGAAATCTCTCATTCTCCCCTAAAAAATCTCTTCAACTACACTCTTTTATAAACAAATGCTAAATCAAGCTTTCAAATCCCTCATATCCTATTCAAACCAAATAAATCTAACTATTTGGCTTGATCTCCACATAGGGAGGAACAATCAGCCACTATACCCTTTTTCTCATATTTTACAATAAATAAACACTCTCATACATTTAAGTAAATAAAATTAACTAAACTCTTGTCTTCCAACCCTTTATGAGTCACAACATGTGATCATTCCATCATATTGCTGACTAGGTCTAAATGCTCCTACATCAGACTCCCAAAGTTGAAAGTTTTTATGACCTCCTAGTCATGCATTCCTTCTACTGTCCATCCAGTATCCCAAATGTTACTTTGTAACTAGTCATCACTTTCATCATGCTGCTAATTCAGTTCTTCTGTCACTGTCACTTCTATTCTTCTAGGTTTCCAAAACTTATGTTGTTGCTTTCCACTTTCCTTGCTGATACAAATTGCTTTTTTTAATTTCTCTTCCTTGTTGTCCCTCTTCTTAACCATCTTCATCTTCCACAATTTCTCAACTTCCTCTTTACAATTTGTTCTCAACTAAACTCCACTAACATCTTCCTGCTATACATTTCTCCTCACCATAGAAATTATGAAATTTCTGTCCAATTCTTCTTCACCCCTGTCATTTACAAATTGTTTTTTGTACTATACAACTCCCCTTTCATTATCATTAAAGATAATCCTTTCCTCTATGTTATCAGGTTCATCTAATAACTTTTCCAAAAAGATACAAATTCCTTCATATTCAATAAGCATGTCAATTACATATGACTTCTCCTTCTTGTATAAGATAAAATTCCCATCACAATTGTCAGATTCAAAATAACTATGGGTTTCAATCTTCATAGGTAATTCTGCCATCAAATATTTACTCTGTCGTCTTGCAAAATTTATGAAATTGTCATCAATTTTCATTTCAATACTTTCCTCTGCATTACACAGTGTTCCTTGTTTTGGCACAAGACTGTCATTCAACAGTTCAATAGCTAGGATTTCTTGAAGCATATCATTATGAAGTATCCTTTCATCTACTATACTTATACTATTGCAACAAAATGATGTTTTTTCATCTTCTCGTACAACAAAATCAAAATTTTGGTTTTCTAAAGCTTCTTCATGGTTTACATATTCAATAAAATAGTCCACTTTAAAATCACAGGATTCCTGAACTTCTGCATCTGTCAACATCATTATATATTCCTTCACAATTTCCATAATACTTTCATTTTGATTCTCTACTGAAGATATTTCATTCTTTTTATCATCACAAACTTTCATTTTCTTATCTTCAGCTTCTTTGATCATGACAATTTCCCTATCAATCCCATCATTCTCAATATTATTAAATACATGCTCAAAATATCTTTCTGCTTCAACCATTTCTTCTGGTAATCTCACTTCTTCATCAACATGCATAAGCACATTGTCCAATTGTTGTTCATCAACTGTCAAACATGAAAACATACACAACATGTCAGTTTCAAAAATACAAGGCTCTTCATTTGAAGCCTCAGTGATCAATTCCTTATGCTTCTCTGAACTTTTTTGATAGTTCACTAAGTTATTGAGAAATTCTTCCTGAACATCTTTGATTTCTTCCTCATCAAAGAAAACTTCAAGGAGTGCAACTTCTTGACTATGCTTGGCAACTTCATCATAAGTTTGTAGAATACCTTCCCGTTCTACACAATTTCTTCCGACACTCAGTTTATCCAAGTAAGATAACAATGTCTCCTCCTCTTCTATGATAAGACTTTTATCTTTCAAAGGTTTCCTTGACTTAACTTCTTCAACTGAGTTCTCTCTGTCAACTTTTTTTCTCTTCATTTTACAATTCTGCAATGCATTTGTTTGATTTCCTTTTTCCATTTCCCATTGGTCTTCTATCCATGTTAAAATTCCTTCAAATATGATCCAATATGCTTTTAATAAGAGAAGACACAACCATTCAGCCATACCTTTTAATTTCCTCCACCAATTGAAGTCTTGAAAGTCTCCATGCATCTCCTTTTGTGTTTGTCTTGCCTCTGCCTCTTCCACCTTTTCATACACAGGTTCAAATTCATTAGGCTGCATACCCGCAATTTTACATTCACGGAAATAGTTAATCCCAGAAATATTAGATTCTCTTGTCCGTGAGGATGCTACAAGCACATTCCTCTCATTCTGATCTGCATTGATCAGTTATTCGTCAATGTCTTCATTGTCTCATTCCCTAAGGAGAGATCCATTCTCTGGTTCACAGATGTATTCTACTCCTTCATTCTCAACTGTTCAGAGTATTAATTTCTTAGAAAACAATTCTCTGACAGGCCATTTAACTCTTTTTCCTACATAAAATCCTTGTTTCCATTTTTCTCTAATTCCTTTCAATACCAGCTTCTTCAAACGCTTAAGTTCTACCTTCATCTCAGCCAACTCTATGTTCCTTTCTTCTTTAATCATTCCTTTGAGTCCAACTACTTCAGCACTCTTTTTCCTTTGCTTCTGACTTTCCTTTGTACCCCTGTCATGACTATCAATAGTCAATTGCATTTCTTCCTCTGGTGAACTTTCCTTGTTCACTAGTGAGCTGCAACTAGCCTTTTTCATTTCACCAGTAACAAGTCTCCTTCATGCCTCACCAAACTTTCTTGAGTTTAGCCTTTTGGCATCTATAGGTTCTTTCCTCGAACCTTTCACTGACTAACAATTCTACCCAGTTCTCCTCTTGTTGGAATTGTTATCTTCTACACAAAATCATAATTGTGGAGCTACCTCAATAACTTCTACCTAACCACAATTGGAAGTTGTTCTCATCTTCTCTTGAACACTCCTTGTTTTAGGCTCTGCATCTTCAATTTCTCACTTCCTTCTTCATTCAATAATTTCATTTATTGTTGGGTACTGTCACCATTACTCATCTAAGAGTTCTTCTTGCTCTATCTTCTTTAACATAGCTCATATGCTATGATGAGGGTATAATTCATTCTGTCTTTCAGCAGTTCCACTGCTTCTATTGACCTGCACAATCTTATCTCAAGATACATCAAAGTACCTTTCAAACCTGCAATATTTCCTTCAAAGATGTCTTAAAACTAATTCCCATTCCATCAGTTAAATCTTTGCCAAAAGATTCATCTGTTCACTATTTCATTTATACTTTCCATTCAAAAGGCTCCATACAACCAACAACTATTTCCCATTTTAATTTTCGTAATGGACTCTTCGGCTTTCAAGGTCAGTTAAGATTAGATATGAATTTCAATTATATTTACCAATTCATGGCAGACACTATCAATTCCTTCTGATAACTTGTTTATAAGCAAATCCTGTCTTGCTTCTATAAATTCCAAAATTCATTCCTTGTAATGGCTCTCTTTTCAGATCTATTCAATCTAACCTTCAGTCTAACTATTCCTTCATCTATCAATATCATTGTCTTCAACAATTCTTTAAGCAATCCTCAATCATTCTCAGTTTTCAAAAAATTCTTCAAATCATTTAAATGACTTCAATGACATAGCAAACCACTCTTCTATTTAGATTTAAATTCCAAACCTTCTACTTCAATTTTCCTTTTAATCAACCCAATCATTCAATCAATTTACATGGAAATTTCATTTTCCTTAAAGGAAAACATCATCTCCTTTGAAATTTCAATCCCTTGTTGTTCTTTGGACAATCAAAACACATCTCTGCAAAATTATCAAAATAAACATTCTTACCAGACTTTCATCAAAAGTTCACTGCTTCCCCGTTCTGATCTCAGTGTCCTTTGTAGTCTGATCCCCATCTGTATCAAATTCACTTCAGTGCAATTATACATATGCTGGAATTAAAATTCAGTCTCTCAACCAATCTCTATAGAGCATTGATATAGCTCTGATACCACTTGATGACAGGTTGCTTGATCACAAGGCAAAAATTCTCACCATATACATATATCGAACTCAGACCTTGTGGTTATGGCCACAATCATCTATCAGAAGCATTTTATGTGTGCTTTTACATTAAAAACCCTAGTCATACAACTTATTAAAAATACAAAGGAATACAAGAGAAAACTTGAGAAACCCACAGTCGAAAGTATAAGGTCAGAACTCAAAACGAATTCAACTGCATTCATAAATTGTCAGGTCTGCCTTTTTCATATGCCTTATTCCTTTTAAAACCCTAGGACAACTATGTTATCGCAACACATGGAAATACACTGAAACACGTGAAAAACCCGATCGAAAGCTTAAGGCCGGACTTTAAAACTATACATCCGCAACTATAACTCCGTCAGGTCTGCTCCTGTAATCCTACCACAACACTACTGCCATCCTTCATTATCTCTGATCTCCGATCAGTGCTCATCGCTATCAGCCTATCGACATTTCAATTATCCATTGTCACTTGACCACTGCACAACGCGATTAGCGATTAAACCTCCAATGTTGATATTTTTCGTGATCCAATGGCCGACGTTAAATCGCAAGTCGCAATCAAAGTTGGCAAATGGTTAGGGTCCCGTCCGTCCACCCAGACTTCCGCCAATGCGATATATCGGTGATCTTTCATCGCATAGGCTTAAGGCCTAAAGTCTGCCACATACACATGAATTTCACCAATGTGATAGAGTGGCTATGCTCTCCCTGATTAGATCTGGTTTGTTGATATTATAGATCCAACGGCCACCATGCCTTCTCGAAACTATTCCCTCTTGTCTTGATCTCACTTGCTTTTGATGAACTCTGCGTTAAAACACGGGTTCCGCCATACTACGTTTGACACTTTCATTACATTCCTATATAACAGTAAACTATGATACCGTTGAAGCGACGACTGGGTTAAAGCGGCTCAACCACTGTTATAACACTATGGAGTGTAATAAGGCATTTGAAGTTGTATTTTATAACTTTAAAGCATAAAACATAGAAAAATGCTTGATTTATTCTGCATGCAAATATACTGAGAAAAGCGAAGGATTTCAATAGAAATGGCCCATTAACACACACTAATATTTTATTCAATTCAATGAGTTACAGAGTCTTGGCCCTCTGGCTCGATTACAATAATAAAAGACCCTGTTTAATCTTGAAATCCTCGCCCTCTCTTACTTGAGTCTAACCTCTCCCTCTCTCTAGCTCCTCTAGCTAACCTCTGAACTATACAAAAAGATCACAATTTATACAAAAGTGGATTCATGAACCAATTCTGGTCCAGATCCGAAAATATCTCATTATCCCCTAAAGAATCTCTTCAACTCCACTCTTTTCTAAACAAATACTAAATCAAGCTTTCAAATCCCTCATATCCTATTCAAACCAAATAAATCTATCTGTTTGGCCTGATCTCCACACACGGAGGATCAATTAGCCACTACACCCTTTTTCTCATATTTTACAATAAATAAACACTCTCATACATTTAAGTAAATAAAAATAACTAAACTGTTGTCTTCCAACCCTTTATTAGTCACAACATGTGATCATTCCATCACATTACTGACTAGGTCTAAATGCTCCTGCATCAGGTTGTCATAGGGCGGGCCAGGATGTTTTTCATGACCTAATACTGTGGATAGTTTGGTGAAACAACTTTTGGCATCCTCTGGTATTCCCTAGGTCTTTGATTATTGTTTCCCATTCCTTTGCCTCGATCTCTTGATTTTCATTGTTTGTGTTTAGTTCTCTTTCCCATTCAAAAATTATAGCTTTCACGTCAGTCGAGATTCCTACGTAGTATGATTTGATTAGGTTCTCTCGTGTTTCATTGATATTTTAAATACAATTTTAATAAATAAATTTTTAATTGTTTAAAAAAATATTAAAATATTTTTTTTCAAATATTTATAAGAAATTAAAAAATAAATATAATATAATTTATCTCTATTTTCAACCATGGATATCAAATGCTTTAATATTGTAACTATTGAACTTCTCTTTTTCTTTCCTATTTAACACATTATAGGTTTGGAATTCCTATATTCTATAATTTTTTTTTATATAATTTGAATTCTAATTATTTATAGCCATTCTTATCTTTATTGCCAACTCCATAAATATTTTAGACCAATATAAGTAAGGTTAATTAATTGATTTCTCTCAGATCTCCCTTTGATTGCAGAATACTCTCGATATCAACAATATATTTATTATAAAAACAATTAATCAACAATATATTAATTATTAAAACAATTAATCAACAATATATTAATTATTATAAAAATTAATCAACAATATATTTATTTGGTACAAGGCCATTAGCCTGCTCAAGATAACCAAGACCATATCTCGGTTTGGCTGGTCTCATTACTGAAAACATTTGGGTTAACCTCGGATCTTCATTTTCCAAAATAGGGATCTTATGCATCATCAAAGCATGCTCTAACTCATGAGGAAATGGAATTTCTGAGCACTTAGGATTAGGACATGGATTGACAGAAGTCCTAGGATGATGATTCTCATGGATTACCAAATCTGCAAGCTCGCTTAAAATAACTGGATACTAACACTCTAAACATTTAACTTCAAAGGAAGAAAAATTTACCATTTGGGCTAATTCAAACAATGAAATATGTTTGCAAGTATTTACAAGAGAACTTG
>APFE031349526.1:0-23531 GCA_000404065.3 Pinus taeda
GTGAGCCATCAGTTTTATACTTGTTCTTGTAGACCCACTTGCAGCCAATTGGTTTGGTTCCTAATGGAGGATCAACCAACTTCCAAGTGCCATTCTTTATCAGGGCATCATACTCCTTTTGTATTGCATCTTTCCATTCATCATGAGAAGTATCTTCTTTGAAGGAAGTTGGTATGAAATCTGTAGACAAATTCTGTTCATAATGATAAGAAACATCTATATCAATAGGTGAATCAGAGTCATCTGCATCATCTCCATTTTTCTGGTTTGAATTTCTAGTTCTCATCTTTCCAACCTCATCAGGATGAAGACTTTCACGTGTCTTTGTCAGCCACTTTGGGGGACCTTTCTCAGATGGTCCAGGCTACTTCGTTGATTGAGTTGGGAATGAATTAAGATTGAGTCTCCTAATTCTATCAATCACATCACTTAAACTGTCATCCATTGTTGGAGTTTCATGTGGGGTAAAGAGTGCTTCAGAAGAAGATTCCACAGGTTGATTTAGTATAGGAATCCCCCCTTCAATATGTGGAATCTGATTTTGCATTTGCGAATTTATCCAAGCGATCAAGTTGCTACTCAACAACATTGTCAGTTTTGGATGTTCCAAGAAAGATTACATCTCTAGATACAATAGACTTTTTATTGACTTCATCATAGAGATGGTATGATTTGGAGGTGTTTTAATACCCCAGGAAGATACACTTACAACTTCTTGCACCAAGTTTGTTTCTATGTACATTTGGTATAAAGGCATAACAAGTGGCACCAAAGACCCTGAGATGCTTTACCAAAGGAATGTACCCATACCACATTTCATAGGGAGTCTTGTTTTTGATAGCATTAGATGGACATTTATTCTTTATATATACAACACATAGAACTGCATCAGCCCAAAACATCCATTTTACATTTTTGAAAAACATCATGGAGCACACCATATTTAAGATTGTCCTATTCATTCTTTCAGCTACAACATTCTGTTGGGGATTATAAGGCACAGTTGTTTGATGTTTGATCCCATGTTGGCGAAGATAGTTTGCAAATTCATTTGAAGTATATTCTTTTCCATTATTAGTGCGAATAGAGCCAATATGAGATTGTGCATCATTTTGAATCCATGTATGAAAGTTATTGAATGTTTGAAGAGCATCAGATTTGTTCTTCAATAAATAAACCCGAAACATTCTGGTGTAGTCATCAATAAATGTCATGATATATTTATTTCCATTTGCAGAAATAACAGGCATTGGATCACATAAATTTGAATGAATGAGTTCAAGTTTTCTATGTACTCTTGAATGTGAATCATAAGAAGACTAATTGCTATGCTTTCCTAGAATACAAGCATCACATTGCTTAAGTTTCCTAGCAATTGTAGGCAATCCAATAACACCATTTTTCTTCAACAAGTGGAGGTTGTCATAGTTCAAATGTCCAAATCTGGCATGCCATAATAAACTTGATGGTAGTGTACCTTCTTCATAATGAGAATTGTATGAGAAATGTTGTGCATGAGCCGAGGTACCCGACAACTTGAGAAGCCTTTTTCTTCTATACCCCTTCACGACAAGTGTGTGGCCAAATGCTTTTCTCACCTCAAGCTTGCCATCAAACATATGAATGGAGTGACCTTGCTGGCAGATGTGGACCAAGGACAACAAGTTTCTCTTCAGCTGTGGAACATATACAACATGATGCATATGTTGGGAATAATACTAAGAGTGGGGGGTGAATCAGTATTAGAAAATCAATCATCTTTTCATTTCCATTATCAGATTCATATAATCTACTTGATTTAAGGATACCCACGTGTATACGCAATTGTGTTTAATGCAACTAGCATATATCCAATAAACTTATGATTCGGTCAGTTGATCTTCAATGAGTGCATCGGAACATTATTAACCATGTGAACCGTAAATAGGTGCAGTAAAATAGAACAGATCATCACACATAAGAAGCACACATGAACACCATGATATAAGGTGGAAACCCAATGTGGCTGAAAACCACCTGTTGTAATTTGTCTCTATCTTCTTTTAATAATAAACTTCTTTTTACAATATTTATGTACTGGTGCAGTCTTATACTAGTACGTAGGCTTCTACCTCTAGAAGCCTACAATCTTCTCTATTCTTCCAAGGACCACGTTTCATAAATTTTCACACTGGATCAATTAATACAAAACAATAACCACTGCAATACAATCATTAGCTCTGAATCACCCAACAACTAAATCACTGAAACCCTGTCATCAAAACACAGTCACCAGAACACAAAGTAGAGTCCAGAACTCTACAACAACCACAGAACCAACGAAAACCTCAAATATCAAATCTCATAATGTATACACTACTTGACTGTGTTGAACCAACGTGTATATTCCCTTTCACCAGAGAGAACCCGCATATAGATATGAAAATAATTCCTTATAGCTTCGTTGCAATTTTAAACTTTAGATATACCTAGAACATAAGATATAAAGGATAAGAGATGCATTACTATTCAGATCTACTCATGATCATACCATATAATGATAATGCATTTTAGTCTTTATGATCCTAGTCCATTAACATTTATCAACCGCATAGGTGCCTCCTTGGTTCAGATTAAGAAAAGCATCACAAACCCATAACCAGCATACTAGATCTCACACCTCATCAAATATTCATCACTTGCACACTTGCACGTTTGCCTAATGATCTTCTTCTCCTTGTATAGGTTTAGGCCTCTGTAAATACCATGGTTTGAAACCACGTAGGACCAACACCCTATACCCAATACCTGGTGTCAATACCTCGAACCAAATACCACGGACCAAAACTTAGATTTCCAACATATACACACCTTTCCTTATGTAAACATGAGTGTGTACGTATAAGCGAATTGGTATATGGTGAACCCACATGTATACACATTGTTGTCATAGCGAACTTGCGTATACCTCTCTAATCATTCTAGTTGTACTATGATTTGTCATTTGAGTGAGTTTCCATCAAGCACAACACCTATATCATACCTATATCATAATGCCAACAATCTCCCCCTTTGGACTTGATGGCAACATCCACACCAAGTCACTCTCCCCCCTTGGACTTAATGGCAACATCCACACCAAGTGACTCTCCCCCTTTGATATCAAGCACAAAGGGCAGACCAAGATATTCTCTCCCTTGATATACATTCTGCTGTCCATACTCCCCCCTGAGTACATTCTGAAATCTCTGATTGAACTCCCCCTTTGTAAATGCTAAGATGTATCACTATGTCCATGCTCCCCGTGAGCACTTATCGAGTCTAAACAAGATCATGATAGTCATCAACAACTATCATAAATCATATGATCTGCACTATAAGCATCTCTCATCAACATCAACCCCCTGTAACCTGAAATATCATTTTCCTGACCAACCAACAGTAAGAAGCAAGATGTATCATTTAGCCACATAAGCATTATCATCAAAATATTCAATCCATAATTCCAACAATGCATTTTTTGAAGAATATGCTCTCCCTGAACCTGTGCCAACCACCATATCAGACTTCTTTTCTTGTTATGTTGGTTTTTCTTTAGAGCTCCATATACGCGACTCTGAAGCCTCCAACTCACATATATATGCGACTTCTCTTTATAATATCTGCGTATGAAAATTGGAATACTGAAGGTCTACACTTTCAGTTTCCCCTGTGACTATTATGTCTGCTAACTGAGTTATGCCACCTCTTTCTGACTAAAATTTTCTCCTCTTCAATACCTAGAATTGCGATGATTTATGATCATTTTGCTTTGGTGTCTTAATTTTGCTCCTGCATTCCCTTACCTTATGTCCAAAATTGTTACATTCATAACATCTTACATGTTTCATATTCCTTTTATTGCAATCAATAGCTTTGTGACCAAACATATTGGAAGAAAAACAATATCCCTTAAAGTACCTGGAACATGATGATCTTTCTGTGTGATGGTCTTGAAGCACTCTTCTTCTACATCTGGTTGCAACATGTCCAAGATTATGACATTCATAACATTCAATATTACACATCAGAGGAAATAACCGTATATCACTTCCATAGTTAGGAGCAAAAGATTTTTTTTGACGAATTTCCTTCCTTGGTTGCTGTTGGGGTTGACCATTTATCTCCTTGTTGATCATTTCAGATTTTGCATTAGAATTCCTTCCCTCACCTTGTGAGATAGAATCACCTTCAACAGTTTCATGAAATCCAAGACCAGTTTTGATAGCAAGGGATCTTTGACTACTAAGAATATCATCCAAAATCTTAGTACTATTCTGAAATCGTAACAATTTACTATTTTCTTCTAATTTACCTTTTAAGATATTTACCTCAACCTAATGTTCTTCTTCCTTTTCCAGATATTGCTTCTTTATGTTTTCTTCAGCTTTTCTTCCTTCTTCCACTTATTTCCTTAATTCGAGCATTTCATGTTCTTGTTCTTCAAGAGCTCCTTCATTTTACTTCTTTTATTTTTCAAGGTCTTCCTTTAAAGAGAGGATCTTAGATTAAAGTCTTTGAATTGTTATGCTCTGATCTTTTACTACATCCTACAACTTCTCCCTTACTTTGGTTACTGTCACCGGCTAATCTTTTAATTTGGTAACTTCTTCTCCTTCTACGTCCTTATTTTCATATGCCATGAGAAGTCTAATGTCTTCATCACTATTGGATGAGTCATTACTTTTATCATGAGTATAATAACTTCTATTACCTTCTTCAAACATCTTTCCTTTCTTATGAGGGCATCTACTAGCGTAGTGAACAACTCTACCACAAGAAAAACATTTGGAAGGTAGCTTACCTTCAAACCTTCTCGATCCTCGTTGAAGATTCTTGACAAAATTTACCTCATATTCTTCTTCTGAAATGTGTCCTGATTCACTGAGTTTTTCTTTTCCTTTTGTTGATTCTTTAAATGCAGTTTCTCTCATATCCGATGGTCCTCCTTTTCTCATTTCAAAAGCAGTTATTATTCCGTGAAGCTGCGTCATAGTGATTTTCTGCAAATCCTCCTTTTCTTCTATGGAAGACACTTTGGATTCAAATTTTGTAGACCGAGATCTTAAAACTTTCACAACTAAGACAACTTCCTTAATTTCTTCACGCAGATTCCTCATATAATTAACAATCTCATCTATACGTAGGAAGTAATTAGCTATGCTTTCATTACTATGCATCTTAAGAGTTTCATACCGTATTCTGAGAGTTTGAAGCTTAGAACATTTTACCTGAGCATCTCCTTCATAGCTTAGAATGATTTTGTCTTGGATTTCTTTGGATGATTTGAACTGCATGACCTTGACAAATTCTAATTGTGGAAAACTTCCCAATAATATAGTAACAACTTTGGCATTGATTTCAAATTGCTTTCTACCTGTTGTATCTGTAGGAATTGTTGACATATATGCATATCCTCCTTTAATGATTCCCCAAATATCCATTCCAAGAGATTGTAGATAGGCTATGGTTCTTATCTTCCAGTACACAAAATTTCTCCCATCGAATATTGGTGGTCTGATGACTCCCTCTCTTTCTTGATTACTCATCCTAATGGATCTTCCTTCAAGGGATCAGGCTTCTTCCGAAGGACCTGCTCTAATTCCAATTGTTGGGAATAATAATGAGAGGGGGGGCAGGGGGGGTGAATCAGTATTAGCAAATCAATAATATTTTCATTTCCATTATAAGATTCATATACACTACTTGAGTTAAGGATACCCTTGTGTATACGCAACTGTGTCTAATACAACTAGCTTATATCCCATAAACTTATGATTCAGTTAGTTGATCTTCAATGAGTGCATTAGAAAATTATTAACCATATGAACGGTAAACCGGTGCAGTAAAAGAAAATAGATCATCACACATAAGAAGCACACATGAACACCATAATATAAGGTGGAAACCCAATGTGGCTGAAAACCACCTACTGCAATTCATCTCTATATTCTTTTAATAAGAAACTTCCTTTTACAATATTTCTGTACTGGTGTAGTCTTATACTAGTATGCAGGCTTCTACTAGTAGAAGGCTACAACCTTCTCTCGTTCTCCAACTACTATTGGAAGGGAGCTATAACCCCCTAGCTCTTGTACTAGCTAATGTACTAGTACGTAGGTGCTGACCTACAAAAGGCTACAACCTTCTCTTTTCTTCCAGGGACCACATTTCATAAATTTTCAGACTGCATCCATTAATACAAAACAATCACCACTGCAATACAATAATTAACTTTGAATCACCCAATAACTGAATCACTGAAACCCTGTCATCAAAACACAATGACCAGAATACAGAATAGAGCCCAGAACTCTGGAACAACCAATAGAACCAAAAAAAACCTCAAATATGAAATCTCATAATGTATACTCTACTTGATTGTCTCAAACCATCGTGTATATGCCCTTACACCAAAGAGAACCCGCGTATAGATCTGAAAATAATTACTTATACCTTCACTGCAATTTTCAACTTCAGATATACCCAGAACATAAGATATAAAGGATAAGACATGTGGCAGTATTCAGATCTATTCATGATCATACCATATAATGATAATGCATTTTAGTCTTCATGACCCTGGTCCATCAACCTTTATCAACTGCATAGGTGCCTCCTTGGTTCAAATCAAGCAAAGCATCACAAACCCATAACCAGCATACTAGATCTCACACTTCATCAGATATTCATCACTTGCACACTTGCACTTTGGCCTAATGATCTTCATCTCCTTATATAGGTGTAGGCCTCTCTCAATACCGTGGTCCAAGGGCATGTAGGACCAATACCTTGGACCCAATACCTAGGGTCAACACCTCGGACCAAATACCATGGACTAAATACCAAAATACCATGGACCAAATACCATGGACCAAAAATTAGATTTCCAACATGAATGCATGTTTCCTTCTATAAACTTGAGTGTGTATGTATACATGACTTGGTATATGGTGAAACCACATGTATATGCATCCTTGTCACAGCGAACCTATGTATACCTCTCTGATCATTCTAGTTGTACTATGATCTGTCATCTGAGTGAGTTGCCATCAAGGACAACACATGTATCATACCTGTATCATAATGCTAAAAATAGAAGGAAGTCTGGAAGACTAGGTAATTTAAGCTTGATTGTGCCAAGCCCTAATGGCTTGAGTTTTAATTGGTTTGCAAAGTATTTTTCTCCATCAATATTGTTAGTAAATTCTTCAAAAAAATATTTTCTATGAGTCATGTGGCAAGTTTCTCCCGAATCAAGCAACCAATTATTTTTCCAAGAAACAAGTGAAGCATTAAATAAGTCTTCATTTACTCCAATGTTACATTATGCCACAACATAATGAGTAGATTCAAGTGCTTTACCTTTTTCTGTGTCATTAGTTTTACCTTTGGGTTGGTTTCTTTGCTGCTTAATTTTGTCCCAAGGTAACTTGCATGTGGAGGCATCATGTGATCCATTTCTTTTGTAGTGTATGCAGTGCAAATCTAACTTTTCTCTTTGAGAGTGCCTATCCCCCCGCCTCTGAAATATCTTCCTCTTCCTCTTTGACCACCTCTTCCTTTAGAAGAATCTTGGGCAAGATTCTTTTCTTTATGAGCAAGGCACATAGCTTCTTCAAAAGATTCAGGGGTTTTCTTTCTAAAAGCTTTCTCTCTCTCAACAATTTTTTTCACAAGGGAGTCAAAGGTAATATCTTTGAGATTTCCATTTGCTTACAATGACTCAAGCTAATTGGAGTAAGTAGGATAAAGTGCTTTGAGAAAAGTGATAAGAGGAATATCCAATTCAACCTTAGTGGCTTTGATATCATGCACTATAGATTTTACTTCGGATGTAAGAGCAAGAGGATAATTATTTTGTAATTCAAGAGTGAAGAGTTTAATCATGAGTTGAACAACTTCTAGTACAGAGTGTGAGTCATAGAGTTCTTTCAGCTTTTGTAAGGCTTCTAAAGCATTTCAAAATGGCGAAATATTGCGACTCACCTCTTCACTTACAGATGCTACAATTAATGCATAGGCTTTGCTATTCTTATTTTTCCAAATGGGGAACTCCTTGTTTGAGGTAGGTTGTTCTAGCTCTTTTTCTCCATCGCCAACACACACTTCTTTCCAAAACTCATTGACAATGAGGGTGTGTTTTATCTTTCGGGACCACTTAGGATAGTTCTCATGGCCAGTGAGAACTACTCCCACAATAGATATGATTGAATGCATTGTAAAATGTGAGTGCTGTAAAAATACTTATGGTGGTAATTTTGTAAAAAAATTACAATTCTGATATATATATAGCCGAGTTATTATATGAGGGAGCGAGTATATGATGGAGGTTTATGTAGGGGAAGGCTTATATGAGGGAGGCGAGTTCATGGCCCATGGTTATGACTGGCGACACATGTTATATATTAAAAACAGTAATATATGGTATGCAAATGGTGGAATATTGAAATAGCATAGTATTAAAACGCATATGAGAGTGTAATACCAATGTAATACAATGTAATACATTCAAGGAGCCTGCAAAGGGTGGTTCCAAAGGGGCACTGGCATGAGAGTAATATATTGAAACTTAGTATTATAATGAAACGTAGTGGGCATTCAAACGCATGGCAGAGGACTGGCGGTATGTGTAATATTACACCACAATTATATTAAAAACACACTCGTAGCATGGTAATATTCTGGACTGGTGTTCAATGTGTGAAACAGATATGGAGTTCATTCAACGTATGCAATGGATTGGGAGAGCATTAACTACAGCATTAAGGCATTAACCAAGAGAAACATTCATATGGAATTAACCACAATGTTCATATGATTGTCGAGTGGTAATAAGGGGTATTAAATAGTGAACGTTATATGTAATACCACAACGTTTAATGCAATCACTTGCCATTCCTTCGCTTGCGGAAAGAGCCACGCCAAGCTCACCCGAGTCTCGGCCTTCCTTCTAGCTACGCACTATGGCAGTGATTGGACACATTCCTCAACATTTCTTTGGCTGCGAGGTTCAACCTCGATAGCACAATGAGTAAGGAAAACTAGCCTGTGGGAGCATTACACAACGTTTGGAAAGAGGCCAATGTTTGGTGTCTTTGAATGTACACCAAATTATCACACAGAGGATAGAAATCAAACAATGATAACAAGCAGAGAAATGACAAAGTCTAGAGCTACTAGAAAAATGGTGTAAAAGAGTTACAGGAGCAGAAAACTAAAAATAGAGGCTGGCTATGATACCATGTCTCAGGAGGTAACTCCTCAAAACAATTCATAATATTCATTTAGGTTGGTCTTTATTATATACATGAGAAAAACTCTTCATTTCTTCTCGCGATGACTCTTCATATTTTCTATTATTTATTTATATCCATTACAGTGATTCACACAAAGATTTCAACAATTTACTTACACTATCTTGATTTAATTATGTCATATATATATATATATATATAAATAATTAATCTTGTGACCAACGGATGTCATCACACACTAATATATGACAACAATATCGGAGGAGTTATGACATCGGAGGTGCATTAAACAATGGCAATATTTCAAAGTTTTATATTGAAAGTCATAAACCTTGGTTTTCAACTCCACGTTGTATATTTCTTTGAGGACTTTCTAGACCGTTCACGAATCAATGGCATATTTTTTTACTTCGACATGTTGCTTTCTTGTGTCGACAAGATGATAACCTCAAACCCTATGATATATGGATGATAATGATACTCGATAGATCTATGCATTGCTTTGATTAGGGTTGTTTTGTTGTTTCAATGAATACCCCATCGTCATCATTCGTGTCAATTTATTCACTCATTTCAGTGGTATTTGGACAGAGCTCTACAAGCTCTCATACCAACTTTGTTTCCATCTTCTAATATTCAAATTCTTTTACATGAAAAATTATTCTAAGGCAACAATTTTCTTTCTTAGGCCTTTTGTTTCCTAGTATTTGTTTCGATAATTTGTTCCTTTACATCCAAGGTTTGTTTAAAGGTAAATTCCCTGTTTATGAAGGGTTTCTACTTGAACTTAGGCAATAATGGCATTTCCTAGACTTGTATTCTTTTCACGGAACAAACGTAATGACTGTGTTTTCATTTGTTTCGATGAAGTAATTTAGCTTTGTGCTTTTTAATATTTGGCTACAAATTCCTCTAAACTCTTCAATATTTCGTATTCATCATATACCAGAAATTGAGGATGCCTGTGCACTTACGATTTCACCATTTCGGTCGGGTAATACATATATAAACTCTCTTACATCTCTTCGCAATTGCAAATATAGTCCATCTTTTAAGCTGCAATTTCTATTATGGGATTATCTATATATATTCTAGTTGTTTTGTTTATCCAATCTTCTAATTCTTAGAAATTCTTTTTGTTTTTGACTTTCGATAAATATATATCCTACTTCTTATTATATTCCAGTTTGTTGAATATAAGATTATTTAGGCTTTCTTGGAGGCAACCCCACCCATCCGAGAGTTATTAGTGAAGATACAAATGGGTTGCTTGTAAATCTTATTATTATGATTTATATAATGATTTTACAACCATGAATGTAATTTCTTTTGCATATAACCAACAATATGCTGAATTCCATTTTACAATCCTCAAGCTTTTTGTCCTTTTAGGAGTTCTATATATATATATTTTTGCTATTTTTGTTTAGCAAGAGAATATAAACATTTTTCTTCTGAATGCTTTCATTCATATTCCCGTAGCTTTGTCATATAAAAAACCTTACGTAGTTGTCATTTTCGGGGTTTTATATTTCTTTTTTTAGCAAGAGAATATAAACATTCTTCCTCTGAATGCTTTCTTTCTTATTCCCGTAGCTTTGTCATATGAAAAACCTTACGTAGTTTTAAACATGATGTATTTTGATCTATTTGTAAGTTTTCCTTTCTTCAAAACCGAAAATCTAACTTTTCCATTTAGTAAAGCATCATTACCTTGTTGCAGAGGGTTTTAGAAGAGTGCACGGAAATTTTTTTTCTCCAAATAAATATTGAAAATTTTCTCTTTGTTTTCTTCTCCTTTATACCTCTCTTTATTTCTATTAATAAATATTGAAATAATTTTCTATTTCTTTCCATGCAGGTAACCTTTGTTTTCAATTTACAAATTGTTGTTATTAGTTTGTATTTCCTTTCTGGAAGATTATGAGCAAGAGGCTTCATGCCCCAATATTTATTTAATTTTCGGTATTCTCAACCTACGACAATTGTCAGCTGAAATATATTGAGATCAGTTTTGATACATGACTCGATTTAATTTTATTAGTAAAATATTGGTATTAATGTACTTCAATTTTATGACTACACTGCTTTTATTAATGCAATGGTCTTTGTGATCTTGCTCTAATTTGTATAAATTAGTTGAATGCAATTGTATGATTATTTTATCCATTTTATTTATTTGATTATAAGTTTCAATATTTTTATTTTAACTATTTTGGAAATATTTACTTGTAGTCCTCTGAAATTGTATTACTTTGTTGTCCTTTAAAATTGTATTACTTGGAATTTTGTTTTATCTCATCTCATGATATGAAAGAAAACTAATTAAATAAAATTTAGGATAGAATAGTTAATTCTTTCATAACTATGTTAAACGCTAACATGAGAGATTAGCTTCTAAATGTCACATGAAACAATTAAAACGTGGTTATGCTAGGAACTTTCTATTTTGTTCGGTGTGAGTTGACTTTCTCTTTTGTTCGGTGTGAGTTGTGTATGTCTGGTATGTAATTACAAGTCTTTTCCTTTTGGAAAAGAAGAATCTTGAACATTTATAGAAAGAAGAGAGAGAATAGAGACCGCGTGGGTGGGAGAGAAATACGGTGTGGTGGATTCTGTAATAGATATTGTAGAAGAGAAAGAAACTATCTAGCTTACCCTTACAAGTATTAGATATCGTAGGAGAGAAAGAAAATATCTAGTTTACCTTTACAAGTGGTGTGGTGCATATTGTAGGAGAGAGAAAATATCTAGTTTACCTTTACAAGTGGTGTGGTGGATTCTGTAATAGATATGGTAGAAGAGAAAGAAAATATCTAACTTACCCTTACAAGTATTACATATTGTAGGGGAGAGAAAATATCTAGCTTACCCTTACAAGTGGGAGAGAGACAGGTAAACCCCGACAATGGTTTGTAGGATGTGGGAGAGAGACAGGTAAACCCCGACCATGGTTTGTAGGATGTGGGAGAGAGACAGGTAAACCCCGAAAATGGTTTGTAGGATGTTGCATAGGGTAACGAGGAAACACCTCCAGAGATCCTCTTCCATTACCTAACACCTAGGGAGAAAGCTCGGGGGATCGACCAACACAGGAAAATTCAAGCTTGGGAGGAGCTTGCAAGCCACTGGCATAATTCTGAAGAAATTATTGGATAAATAGTTCTACGGAGAGGTAAGTAGAACTAGAGGGAAAGGTCGGGCGGAACTACCAACAAAAGAAAATTCAAGCTTGGGAGGAACTTGCAAGCCACTCGCATAATTCTGAAGAAATGAAGAAATTATTAGATAAATAGTTCTACGCAGAAGTAAGTAGAACTCTATGGTTATGCAGATATTGATACAATAAAATTTGAAATGTTTTTTTTTGTAATGCTCGCATTATGGGTTATAGACAGGTATAGGTAAGATGAAACTATATTGTACATGAAAGTTAAAAAATAGTTGAGGTCCACCTTACATAACCAACCAAATTATGAAACTCCTAGTCAAGCAAAGTCGATATGCTGATTTTAATTAAAGGGGGAATTTGTATCAAATCGATCACTCTTTATCCCGTGTAAGATAATGACTAGGATAATTTAAATATTTCATTTAATAAAATTATTCAAAAATTTCAATATTTCTACTCAAGGAAAGGGTTGTCTGTTTAGAATGCTATAAAATTATTTTTTCAGGTTTTAGATATTATAATATTTCATTTTGTAATTAATGGTTTAAGAAGTTATTTTTTTAACTCAGATCAATATAGAAATACTCTGAAATAGAAATATTAACAAATACAACCACATTAAAAGTATTAATGTTGTTGATATAGCAGAAGATTTCTTTTGTATCTACCATTTGATAAACATATAACAAAAAATTATCGTAACAAAAATATTAGTATTAATTATTGCAACAAAAATATTATTATTATTATTAAAACAAAATATTATTATGAACTTTTATTTTACTTAACCTTTAAGAATCCAAGGCCTTCATAGAAAATAGAAGTGTTGAAGATTTTCTATCCTTTACAACCAAGCTATAAGACAACTTATCTAAAATTAGGTATGCTTTGAAAACGCCTAAGAAGTTGGTGGACTTTCGGACATCAGTTTTTTTAAATTTATTAAAAGTCAATGCAACCTAATAAACTCTCTAACACTACAAGTACTAGATAATCTAGAGGAAGCATATGCTTAACATATTTCCTTGAGAATGAGAATATTTCTTTGAGAATCAATCTAGGCATCAAAGCTTTGGCTAAAAATATTAAAAATAGCATTAAAAACGTGAACACAATATTTTCAAATTTCATATATATATAAAACACTAAAAAGATAATACAAACAAAAAATAAATATAATATACGAATTATTATTTTCATAATGATGGAATCCAAACTACCATTTTTTCAATTTAATAATTTTATTCGCCTCTATTTGTATTTTTTTATGGGCAATTGCTAGCTATAATTATAAATATAATTTAGCTAATTTTATAAGTTTTTTTATATTAATAATATGAAATGTATCATTAGATAAATGTTGTAATATGTATCGAAAATTATGATGATGTCTAGTAAAACTGACATGGTCTATGATCTTAAGAAAGAAAATGTTAATTGCGATTATTTAAAATTTTATTTATGTGATAAAAAAGGAGGGAAAGAAGCTTTAGAAAGTCATTGTAGTAGAGGACGTTGGTAGTGGGGAATTGTTTTTGAAAATGAGAGTGGATGTGAGTATGCGCTGAACAATCAAAGATAAAGTCTTCAATCCAAAAGAAAGTGTTTTTCATCTTTGACTCTCTTTGTATGGAAAATGAGGCATATTCACTTGTCCCAAGTATCTTGGGAATAGAGCAAGAACATGAGAATTAGTTCTAACTTTTTCAATATTCATTCTCTTCTTAGCACTTGTAAAGATAGAAAGGTAATTATGGTTAGCAAGCATGGGGTTGATAACCTCCTTATAGTATCTTAACTTTCTTTTCCCTTCTAACTCCTTATCACTTCATAACTTATCTTTAAATTTGGAAGTAATAAAGTTTTTAATATTATCCTTGTTCCCCAAAATGATCTCCTACTTTATCTCCCAAGAATCAAGCCATGACCTGGCATCTTTATGGCACTGGTTTTGACTTGAATTAGAAGCAATTTTTGAGAGTCTCTTAGCTTCCATATTGTACAAGTTCTTCTTATACATCAAATATCTAAACATACCTAAAGGAAAAAATGCTTTTCAAATTCCTACAATGTAAGCCAAAAAAATAGTATACAACCAATATATAATATATGAAATAGATATATAAACTTTAGATGTTGGACAACAGATATTAAATGTAGTTACACGTTAGATATAAACATATTAGGTCTAAACATAGTGTCCACCCTAATGTAATATGTAATATTTTAAATTAAATAAATTTATATAATATGAAATATTGATATATAAATTAATTTTTACCATTCTCTTTAAACATCGAAGGCTTATGATGGCCAACTCAAAATTTTCAAGTCACGTGGTACATTTCGTGCGACATAGGAATTGATATGCCACAGACTTGGACGGATATTATGGTTTCTTTTAGAGAACAGGTACATGGCGTTGTTGGTATGGATCTTAAATCAGTTGAGGTTGGTTTGGCACAATTTTTTAATGTCCTTTTGCAGGGAAGGAGATCTTAGGGGCCGCTGAAATTTTCTTCCATGCAGAAAGCGTTGCCCTCCTCCTCGCCAGTGCACCATTGCCATCGTGTTTGAGTGGACCCAGTAAAATTGAAGTGGATTGCTATGTCACCCGTGCCTTCAATCCGAAAGCTTATTGAGGTTTCCCTAAACTTCTTGTTTAGACCATAATAGATGCCCTTGTATCCTGTATGCACATGCACATGGTTAAATTCTATTGCATCAATGCTTTAAGAGGCAAAGGTGGTGTTGTGGCCACAACCACTACCTTATTAAAACATGTTCTGGTAAAAATTTTGAATGGGTCCCCTAGAAGTTTGATCTTGCACTTTTTTGAATGATTTGTTTTTATTGCAATGATTTTAACTCTATTCCGAGTCAAACCTTCAATTCTTAATGGCCAAGACCTCCTTTAATAAATCTTTGCTGCATGATTGTGATCTAGCCCTTCATTCATATCCTTCATCGGGACTTTTTCGAATCCTCATAAATGTTCATGGTGTCCTATGCCCATGCATATAATCATCCCCACTCTTTACCATGGTTGTATGTGGAGTCAACCCTCAAAACCTTCTATTGCGCTGTTATTTCTATTACAATATTTTTGTAACATAACTACTTTGCAAATGTATGTAACTTACCTTTCAATGCTCTTTCGGTCTTTATACATTTCTCAATGACTGCCTCTATCGCTATCATAATTTCTCCATTTCTATTGTTAAATTGTGCCTTCCTCTTTTGCATACGCTAAGCGAGAACCTTCCGGACTTCAAACGCAAGTAACAACAATACATACGATGTCCAGTTCGTTCTCCAATGGCAAATCGTAATCAGCGGAACCCATGGCCCATACATAAGGCGTTCTGCGATATGGCCGACTCGTCACGATTATTAAACATAACACATACATTTATCTGGTCTGCTTCCCTAATCGCAAATCGCAATCGGAAGAGTTCAGGGCTTATACATAAGGCGATATGGGATGTGGAGGACCCTTCAGGACTATTAACCGCATCATATATATTTTCGGGTCCAGCTTATCGCATATCGCAATCGACGAAATCCAAGGCCCATACACAAGGCGCTCCATAATCTGACGGCCCTTCCAAGATTATTAAGTGCAACGTAATATGATTTCAGGTACGCTTCTGCCATTGCAATATCGGAGTTCAACAGTTCAATAAGCCCGGTCCCTCTCCATTGAAACGATGCAATTTGATAATGTTTCACGGACTCGATAGAGAATGGGTTCCCATCTATAATATTTCAAGTCCGTATTTTGTATCCGTTTATGTGTTATGCGATGATTTTCAGTGTAAATTGAGTTTCTGCTTGTGGAACTTAATCAATGCATGAATTAAAAAACAGGGGCCGATTCTTTCACAATTGTATATTTTTGATTTCATAAATGTTTAATGAAGGCAAGATTTGTGTTTTTAAGAATTTCTATCATATTTTCATAAGCATAGTTGATGTTGGTTATCTCTACAGATGAGGATTGAGAGAAGGCAAACGAGGTCGAAGAACGGATGCATAAGCATCAAGTATGGCTCTAGATAGAAGACACATGAACAGATTCGAAGAGTTTATATATGCGGATATGTTTTATTTAAATATTTGGCTTTAGGCGTTGGCGGTCATGTTTCCATGTGTTGCCTGTGTGTTCCGAAGGTTATGCGGTCTCGGGCCTTATCATGAAGAAATGATAAACATACTTCCTCCTTTCAATTGGCATCTATTCATTTCCCTAAGAAATTAAACACTCTAGTAGATGTGGCCTTTACATGTTAGTGGTTGTACTGATTGTTCTACGATTGTATATTCTAATTTGTAAATTGAAAAGAGAAGGGAGGTGAAAGGTTAAGAGAAGAGTGAAGGTCAGTTCCTTCTGCATAAATATTACATCCGGAAATAAAGGGAGGACTTTTTTTTGGGCAAAACGACTTTTGATTTATTGTGAATAAAAAAAACGATTTGGTCAAGAAAAAGCCTTTTTTAGATTCGTTTGCCTCTCTTTTCATGTGTTTAGAATCATGATGTCATTGCTGGCACAAATATAAATTGATTTGTTTTGTGCATATTGATAATAGATAGTTCGTGACTAATCTTGGTATTCAAATATGATTTGTTACCATGGTTAATTCATAAGTGATTGTTGATTCGAGACCTTGTTAAACATTAGTTGCAAGTTTTATTTGTATGGAAAAGAATGTGTATTCCTATATAAGTAATTAAATTGAAATTAATATTTAATACAACTTTCTTCATCTGTGAACCAGTAATTGATTCATTAGGACTTGGAATTTATATTTGATGTTTAACTTCTGTTTTTGATGCTCTTGTAGGATAGATTAGAATAGTTATGACTAGCATAAGTAGTTAGAAATAGTGTAGATAGGATTTGATACATATAGGTTAAGTGTTTCGTTTGTTGATTAAATTGAAGTCTTCCTCCAAGAAGCAATCTTTCAACACATATAACAGTTTACGAGATCCTCTAAAAATCGGCGGAACTAGCCATTCAAAATGAAAGCAAATCTGATTGGGGTCTACAATGGGGTTAGTTCGCCTTGTTGCCATAGCGAACATTTGGTGCATCAAAAAGTGGCTAGATTGAAAAGTAAAATGGAGAGTGAGTGGACAGGAGATATCAATGACTTTTAATTTTTAATCAGTGAATCTTTTACTCTTTTACACAGGAAATGCTTTTAACAAGTGAGAACCCTGTTCCAATGGTTTTTGTGCTCCCAAGAGCTTTGGAATTGTATGGTAATATTCCCTTTTTAGTGGGAGCTGCAATGGGAGCTTGGGAAAGTTATGGGAGCTTTGAAGATTGTTTTTTTGGAGTTCCCACGTTTCTTGGGGTTGCGGAATAGAAAGCCTGTAGAAAAATATGCTAAGCTATCCACAAAACATGAGCCTAAGTTGAAACCTTTGCATGAAGAAAGACGAAAGACATCCTTAACACTGATATCCTTAATTAAGAAACTGAAACAATCTCTTGATGGGTTAAGGAAGTGTGTGGAACCTCAATGTATTGGCTATATCTTGGATGTCATGCTGATGAGTATTTCTTTTGTTGTTTATGTATATATATGCCAAAATATTGTGTGTGCATATTGCATGTGGCAGTCAATGCTTAAATGTTAGAGTTTCTTTACTTTTACTCTTAAGAATAACTAGAAAAACATATGTAAAATTGTTCTTTTGTACTTTTAAACCAGATTGTTTCAAAGAATCGTCATGTGTCACTATGAACTTAACATTTTAAAATTTTATATATATAAAATGGAGAGAAACTCAAGGAGAAAAATACCCAAAGAATATATTATATAGAAGAAATATTATATATTATATATTTGTATATTTAATTTGATTTTAATATTTAAATATTTTGCTTCAATATTAATTTTTAATTATTATTATTATTATTATTATTATTATTATTAATTTTTATTATATAATATTATGGTTCTTGATTCGTTGTTTTCTATAGATTTTGGTGAAACTTTCCCTACACCCATACCCAAATTCCCAACGTTCCCACATTCCAAAAACTCATGCAACAAGAGATATCTCTTTTATGCTTCTAAAGTTTTAGATAAAAATTCAAAAGCCAAGCCGCTCAATATTTTTAATGCAGATTCCCCAAGGGTTTGATCGATCACAAAAAAATATCAAAAGTTCTCTTTCGGTATCATCTTTCCTTGCTGCTATATGCTGCTATTGGGTGTGGCATAAGATGGATAAAAGTGGACGCATTGCTATACAAAAGTAGGGAGTTCTCAATCAATAGCATCTTCCCACATTATTGAATAAAAGTAATGGCATTATTAAAAGTAGTTGATTTACACAGCAGGTTTTTAATATTATGTAAAGGCCTTTTTCTTCGAAGGTTTACTCAATTGTCAAACTAGTACAATGACCCAGAATCTTTTAAATCAAGTGTTCTTTTGAATATAGCCACTGAAAGCTTTCTCAAGAATTGATTTGCTAGATTGTTATCAAAATCTAAAATCTATACGTGCCTATCAAAAACCTAAAATCTACACGTAAGAAGAGCAAAGGACAAGCCACTTCAAAACTAATAAGTCAAAATTAGTCATGGAAATCCGAATGAAAAGGAGTATGTAATAAAGTGATTAATTTTGAAATTAAAATTTTGCATTAAGCCCTAAAGTTTAGGGTTTATAATTTAACATAAATGCAAGTTCACTTGTTTAATCTTAACAACAAAAATTAAGATTTAGGATTTAAGTTGCAGTATACATGATACAATTAAGTAAGTTGCAATACAAATTAATATTAATTATGTAAATTGCGATATAAATGAATATTAATTATTAATTTAAGTAATAAATAGAAATTTAGTGTCTAGTTTGAATTGAGATGGTATACTATCTAAATTAAGATGTTAAATAACTATTTATAAAGGATATCTAATTTTATGAATTTGGTTAATGAATGTGAAATAATTTTTTACCTTACAAAAAACCTTTAATTCAAATTATATTTTATATTATATTTAAGATAATTATAAATTTATTCGAATTCTCTTACATTATTTTTAAATATATAAGAATATTTTTAAGTTTAATTAAATAATCATAAACTAGTAATTTTTCTTTAAATATAAAATTCTTAAAATAATATAATTTTATTTTATTGATTTATTGTTTTAATAATTATTAATCAAAATGCATTTATATTTAATTTTAGTTATATAAATATATGTATTAGTAAATTACTTCGACTTAAAGGGGTGAAGGGATCAAATATTTTAGAATTCAAATATTTTTTTAGAGTGAAAATAGATTTGATTCTTTTGGGTGTTTGGTAGATCCAAAGTTAACATGAGTCTAGACTGACTAGTTATTATTATTGTCCATATCTCCCCTCTGTTAGAGATCTAAAATTCAACAGAGAGAGCTATTACACAAAAGTCACACTTCTTGTATTTTATTGATCAAGGGTTACATATTTATAGTATCTAGATGAGTAACAATGATACATCTACTCACACGTAGGAAAGTGACTACTTCTTCTAGGTTGACACCTAAGGATTCATAATGACAACTCACACACAACATGGAAGAACTACTTCCAATGCTCTTCCTTAATTCTTAGATATAGAGAAATAAAAAAATCCACATTACAACAATAAATAAATCTTTGTCAGATTTGTTTGATATGGTCATCATGGGCATCCACATCCACTCTAGAATCTCGTAAACATCGCTCTTTCACCACCACATTTTCAAGCTATCACTTGACCTCCATTTAAAATGTAACCGCCTCTCACTTTTGTTGATGAAATTTGTAGAATTTACGATGGAGCGCAACGGGTTAGTGTCGATAGTGAACCATCCAATGGAATTGCCACCATTTTGAATCCACAACCTTCATGAGTTATCTAGAATAGCATTATAGGTATATAACTATAATGTCTTCAATAAACAATTCTACAACTTGGCGTGATAAAATAAACTGACCATCTAAGAATACGATGAGGTCACACCAACTTAACCAAATTAACCTTCTTAAAAACTATCTATAACACAATGATCCCTGAACACGATGAGTAACATTAATGTGTTAAATAATTGACCTATTCTTTATGTTTCTTTAAAATAATTTTTATACATCAATATAGAAATGAAACGAACCACTCAACAAACAAAGCACACCTTTTGCACATGAAAAAATATTCTATTGCCTAAAATCAATTGTGAATGTGCATTTAGGTGGCATCTAATTACAATTAAGGTGGAATTGGCAAGACGAAATTGTTATACCATAATATCTGACTGTGGTTGCAATAACTCATAAATCGATCTAACTACGTTCTGCCCAACAATTTAGAGGTGGGATCTAGTTCTTTGAACATGGATCCACGGCTCTTTGAAGACAGATACATGCAAGGTCCACGAGGATTCTCTTCATGCACAGGACACTTGACACTCGGCTCCACCACACAGCTCCAGCCTCCGGAATGCTCACACTGAATAATTTTTTGTTTTGCATCGCTTTCAATCTTCGCACGGTTGCCCTGTTTGACTTGATTCAACGCTCCAATCCACGCTATCCTACAGACAGGTTCATAGCAATCACACCCACAGGGTTTTTATGCTGTCGGGAAGTTCTCTCTTCTCGCATGCACCGGTCATTAGTAGTTGTCCTTGGATCACAATGGACAGCAACGGTATGAGAGAAACGTGTAGCTCTGCTTGAAGAAAATTTAGGAACTCATTTTAAGCACTAAACTCCTTCACACCACATCCCGGATTCATATATTGCCATGGCAGAAATAACTGCAGCCGCTATTTCTCAAAGATTCCATGTGAGAAAAAACTCTGGATAAAATCATTCAGATCTCAGCCACACTATATTCAGTTCTTCATTTTGTTGAATTAACTGAATTTGGATCCCCACAAACACTCATTGGTGATAGCAAGCGGGGCAAGGTACCAGAACGATGACTAGAATATGTCTAGCATCGATCAGTGTCTATTAATTTGGTGGCTCCTTGGAGGCTTGAATTTGATCATAGACGTATGTTTCATTTTCGATTTTCCCACAGCACAAGCGCAACAGTATAATGAAAGACAAGCATTCGAACACAACAGGATATGCTGCCAACGCACAGATCTACATGTAGGATCACAAAAAATCTCACACCCTCATTATACAAAAGCAAGCATGCATCTAACCTGCCCTTAAGGTGTTGGAAGAATCACCGCACCTCTATGGAATCCGTAATTTCCACCCTAGGTGTCACGCCCCCAAACTTACGGTGGTCTTTGAACCGTGCCAGCGAGGTGCGGCACCACCGAACACTTTCTTTTTAACAATACTCGTGCACATGGACTACGCCTAAATTCACTTTCTCCTACTTAGTTTGTGATTCTCAACCAAGTATTATTATGTTATGTGCCTTTATACCAATGAACACCCATACACATTCATTATCCACAGCATTATATAAGAGAATTGCAACAGTGTAAAGGGAGGGGAAACTCCCTGCAATATGAGTCTTCCCAACAATATATTATACAATCTTTCGTTTTTACAATGCACAAGTTAAATCTTGGGAAACCCCAAATTTACACTTAGCTAATTTCCACAACTTCGGCAAACTCGGTTGCATAGCTCGTCGGCACCTCTGCACGGTTGCCGCACAACTCACCAACCCTTCGTTCACCTCGTCGCACCGTCGTTTCATCTGCCCAACTCGGGCGTGCCTCCAAGTCGCCACACACAGGCGCCTCCAACCGAGACACACCTCCGTTCACAATCTCAGCACTTCATCGTTTCATCGTGCACGGCGCACCCTCACCCGGCCACTCGTCCGCACGCCCACCGTTCACCCGTTCAACTTCGCCCAAGTCGCCGCATGACTTCACCCAAGTCGCCACACGACTTCACCCGATTTGCCCAAACGACCTCACTCGAGTTGCCACACGACCTCGCCTGGGTCACCCAAATGACCTCACCTGGGTCGCCACACGACCTCGCCTAGGTCGCCCGAACAACCTCCTGAATGACTTGCCTGAACGACCTCCCAAACAACCTGCCCGAACGACTGTCCGAACGACCTGCCTGAACGACCTACTCAAACGACTGTCCGAACAACCTGCTTGAACGACCTGCCCGAACGACTGTTCGAATGACCTGCCTGAATGACCTGCCCGAACGACTATTCGAACGACCTGCCTGAACGACTTTCCTGAACGACTTTTCTTAACGACTTTTCCGAACGACTGTCTGAACGAGTTTTCTGAACGACTGTCCGAACGAGTTTCCCGAATGAATTTCCTGAACGACTGTCTGAACGAGTTTCCCGAACGACTGTCGAAACGACTTTCTCGAACGACCATCCGAACAACTTTTCTGAACGAGTTCTCACCCGAGCTCCACCCGTTGTGCGGGCTCATCCACACACTTTAGAACTCCTTGTTTGAATTTGTTGATCGAATGATCGATAGTCGTTTGCCTCCAAAAACCCTCCAATATATACGGGCAGGTGGCGGGTTATGTCACCCGGCCGACCCACACCAAACGCCCGGCCGACTCGTTCATAATGTGTTGTCTTGCCCGGAGGATGGTCAGCCCGCCCAACTCATGGGATCGCCCCCTCAACTTGCCCAACACCTTATAAACTCGCCCAAGGTTCATTTTGTTTCATGTTTCGCATGCACTTCGCATGGTGGAGTTGCCCTGCCCGTCACACGAACCGTAGGTCCGGACACTAGGTGTCACACCCCTAGGCCAACGGTAGTCTTTAAACCACTCTTGGCGAGGTGCGGCACCACCAAACACTTTCTTTTCACCAATACTTATGCTCGTGGATTACGCATAACCACTTATTCCTACTTAGCTTGTAGTTCTCAATCAAGTATTATTCTTTATCCTTTATACCAATGAACACCCATACACATTTATTATCAACAACAATTATAAATGATAAACACAATTGCTCAGTATAAAGGGAGGGGCAACTCCCTGAACAATGAGTCTGCCCAACAATATATTATACAACAGTTTACAATGTACATGTATACTTGGAAAACCCAAGTTTCCTA